>JARQOC010000005.1:56241648-56390208 GCA_033576535.1 Allobates femoralis | reverse complement strand
TCCTCACAAATTGTTCAAATTTACTGGAGAATGTGATGTCACTTTGCAGTGGATTAATCCGCGCATCTATACTTCGATATATTACTCCTGAAATCCCCAATAGTGCATGTTCGCAAATCCCTTTAACTATAAAGATTGCATTATAGAAAATATACACGGATCACATTTTGATATCCTGTAAACTGAGATTCCTGTATATTTGTCTTTATTATAACCTTTTCACTGTCTTCACCTCTGAAGTGTATATTGAGGCACCCAATCCTTCATAGCACATATTCCTAACAGACTAGAAGCGCTAACATGGTCCGGTGACCTCTGAATAGATTGAGACGTTAGCAGTTATCCATTTAGGTATATTTTAAAGAAAATTACTCATTGAGGAGTCATTTATGTTTTTATCTCGTACTTAAAATTGATCTCTCAGGTTGGAACATGTAAACATCTGGTGCATTTCTATGACCACCCAGATAAAAAGGAACAGCAAATCATCCTAAAACATGCATTCAAGACGGCTGGAGACTCCCAGGAGACCGAGCATTGAAAGTCTGCTATACCAATTATTTCTGTGAGAAAACTTATTGGAATATTGCTGGCTCAGATAGGAGTTATCGGTTATGTTGTGTGTGGCCGCACATAATACAAAGCCAATAGACTGATCTTATCTGGCGACTGCAACACAACGTGAGCCTTTATTGACAGGCTTTATTATAGGAAACAATTGCAAAGGTGAGAGAGTTAACTCAGACTAAAAGCATTCTCACGACCGATGGTGTACAAGATATAATAGGCTCCATCTGTTTTATGTTAGATGATAAATTTCTGTAGCATTGCATTATATTAAGTCTGTATACCTATGTGCAATCAGACAGCCAGACAATGAGTGGCATGACCCCTCGTCCCATAGAAAAACATAGAGTACTGAGTGCAATTGATAAACCAAAAAATGTTCTTAAAAACATGATTACACCAAATCATTTGGGATCATCAATTTTCCCATCAGGATTTTTTTTTTTTAATAAATCTGACGTACATGGGAAAATAGGAAAGGCTGTAGCTTTTTTTCTTTAGAAAGTGTCAACTTTCTCACCTTCTAGAAGCTTTCAGTAATCCTTTTGTAAATGTTTAAAACCTTCCTAAGCCCGAAGAAATTAGTCTAATGGAAAAAAGAAAGTGGAGGTGCAGCTGCTGCAGAATCTCTTCCTCATTGTAACTGTGAGACTGCAAGATGTAACAGGGGAAGAGCAGCAGAGGATTGGTGCAAAACACTCACCCACTTAGTAAGCATTAAAGGGAAGCTGTCTGATTCAAAATCCATATGTAACTGTAATCATTTTCTCATTCCTCTGGTGAAGCTCTTTCTATTCAGGTATTTCTTTTATTTATACGTCCTTTCCTATGTAAACTAAAAATAAAGAGATTTATTCCACCTGTCAATCATAATGAGTGATTACTTACACACGTGGTCAAAATTGTTGGTACCCTTCGTTTAATGAAAGAAAAAATCACAGTTGTCACAGAAATAACTTGAATCTGACAAAAAAAATAATAAATAAAAAATCTATGAAAATGAACAAATGAAGGTCAGACATTGCTTTTTCAACTCTGCTTCCACACAATGTTTAAAAAAATTGGACAGAAATGATGGTCCCTTAACTTAATATTTTGTTGCACAACTTTTTGAGGCAATCACTGCAATCAAACGATTCCTGTAACTGTCAATGAGACTTCTGCTCCTCTCCACAGGGATTTTGGCGACTCCTCAAGAGCAAACTGCTCCAGTTGTCTTGTGTTTGAAGGTTGCCTCTTCCAGATGCCATGTTTCAGCTTTTTCCAAAGATGCCCAATAGGGTTTAGGTCAGGGCTCAAAGAAGACCACTTCAGAATCCATTGTTCAGTCCATTGTTTTCTTATTAGCCATTGTTGGGGTTTTTAGCTGTGTGTTTTGGGTCATTCTCCTGTTGCAAGACCCATGACCTGTGACTGAGATCAAGCTTTCTGACACTGGACAGCACATTTCTGTCTAGAATCCCTTGATAGTTTTGAGATTTCATTTTACCCTAAACAGATTCAAGACACCCTGTGCCAGATGCAGCAAAGCAGCCCCAGAACATAACAGAGCCTCCTCCATGTTTCACAGTAGGGACAGTGTCCTTTTCTTGATATGCTTATTTTTTCCTTCTGTGAACATAGAGCTGATGTGCCTTGCCAAAAAGTTCCATTTTTGTGTCATCTGTCCATAGGACATTCACCCAGAAGCTTTGTGGCTTGTCAACATGTAGTTTGGCAAATTCAACAATGGGCTCCTCCTTGGTTGTCTCCCATGAAGGTCACTTTGGCTCAAACAACAACGGATGGTGATTTCTGACACTGATGTTACTTGAGTTTCAAGTTCACCTTTAATCTCTTTAGAAGTTTTTCTAGGCTCTTTTGTTACCATTCGTACTATACATCTCTTTGATTTGTCATCAATTTTCCTCCTGCGGTCACGTTCACGGAGGTTGGCTACAGTCCCATGGATCTTAAATTTTGGAATAATATATGCAATTGTAGTCACAGGAACATCAAGCTGCTTGGACATCATCTTATAACTTTTACCTTTAACATGTTTGTCTATAATTTTCTTTCTAATCTCCTGAGACAACTCTTTCCCTCACTTCTTTTGGTCCATGTTGAGTTTGGTACACACCATGTCAGCAAACAGCACATTGAGTATTTGTAGCCCTATATACAGGCCCACTGACTGATTACAAGATTGTAGACTCCTGTGATGCTAATTAGTGGACACACCTTGATTTAACATGTCCCTTTTGTCACATTATTTTCAGGGGTACCATCATTTCTGTCCATGCCTATTACAGGAGCTTAATTTTTTTTACAAAAATTCTGTGTAAGCAGGGATGAAAAGCAATGTCTGACTTTCATTTGTTTATTTTCATAGATTTTTTATTTGTTATTATTTTTGCCAGATTCAAGTTATTTCGGTGACCATTGCGGGTTTTTCTTTCATTAAACGAGGGGTACCAACAATTTTGACCACGTGTGGAGTTCTCTGCTTTGAAGAGGTAGAAAAAATCCAGCATCAAACCTCCAGATTCTTCTGAGATTGAAGCATATCCTTTCTTAATCCATGTTAAAAGATAGTGCAAATATATTAATATGCATAATGCCCATTTAAGCATTTCAAACAGGATTCACCTCCCTGCAAGATTCCGTGCACCCAGGTGAATAGAAGGCTATGATACGGTAGGCTGAAGTTTAGTTTTCTATTAGTTCTTTGCTGCCCACTCTCTAAGGAATGAATATTCATACAGTGACATCACTGCACACAAGGAAAGTTTAGCAGAAATCACTTACATGGGGGATCTGTATTCTTCTGACTGTTCTCCTTGTATGCAGTAAAACAAATGTTGAAATAAACAAACAGAATCTCTCACAGACAGCATGGCTTGTGCTCAGAGTAACCAATGGAGAGGACTGCCTCATCTGTAGTTGTATTGGGACAAAGTGTCTCAGGATCCGCGCTGCTGAATGAATTAAACCAGAAACTGGAACGCTGGTTTCAACGTGTGTTCTTTATTCCTACGCGTTTTGGAGCGTTACCGTGCTTCTTCCTCAGGGACAAAAAAAAATTTTGGGTGCGTTTTTGTGATTTTATGTCCTATTTCGGTAAATCCCAATGTTAAACAAACATATGGCAGCAAACATATGATTAGGACTCGTAAGCTTGAGGGCCCTTGACAGTGGATTACTAGCTTACGTATTTTGGCCCAAAATATCTACTATCACCTCACATTTTCATCTTTAGTGTTTTGTTAGGTGATTGAGCACCGGTATACAGACACCTGTGTTGCCACTCAGAGGAGCTGATAGCCTGCTGCTAGGTGCAATGGATATTTACTGGGCAATTTTTTGGTGAGTTTTTTGTGATTTTATGTCATATTTCGGTAAATCTCAATGTTAAACAAACATATGGCAGCAAACATACAGTTAAGACTCGTAAGCGTGAGGGCCATGGACAGTGGATTACGAGCTTACGTATTTTGGCCCAAAATATCTACTAACACCTCAGATTTTCATCTTTAGTGTTTTGTTGCACCTTTTTTTTATCTGCAGTTTGAGGCTGGGCCAGTCTGGGGTGCATCTGTCATTTGTGAAGTATATAATCAGTGTGGAGCAGCCGCCAGATCAAATAGCAGGGCGTGACCAATAGGCTGTTCTGACACTATGCTTCACATGCACCTGAGTGGCAGAGCCCTATGGTAACTTTGTGTCTGTAAATGCCACCAGTCACCTCCCTAACAGCATGGCTGGATGCTGGTGCTACAACCGCCCCTATCCGTGGGTTGTAGGTGATTGAGCACCGGTATAAAGACACCTGTGTTGGGTCTCAGAGGAGCTGGGAACCTGCTGCTACGGTATGTGCAATGGATATTGTTGTAGGGCTGGTTCTGTTTCTCGGTTATTATTGTCGGTTATGATTACAATCACCGATATCCAGAATCTTCCCTTCCTTATCACTTTCTGTTCCTATGCTGATTAACTATATATATGTATATACCGACTACTTAATGAAAACAAGTCTGTTCTAATAAATGAATATTTATTAAACACACCCAAAAAGTCTACAACAATAATATATAGATTTCTAGATAGCACGATAACTAATACACAATCAATTACTGTTACAATGATGTAAAACACCCAGAGTTACTAATACCCACGTTACATAAATATACACACAGGCACACTATATTTATGATCTAACTATCCTTATAGAAGATAGATAGCAATTCAAGGGTTGATTATAAGAGAGAGATAGAGAGATAGATAGATATAAATATAGGGAGAGAGAGAGAGATATAAATATAGGGAGAGAGAGAGAGATATAGAGAGAGTGATAGAGTTATAGGATGATACTTATGACCAGATGAGGATGTCCTTCCATGGTGGTTCCAAGTAGAAAAGAGAGCGAGCTCTTGTGTCTCAGTCCATTTTAACCTGTCCCTCAGCTGTGCACGTGACGGACACACCTCCTCATCCGTGCACTTCTGACAGGGTTGTAAGGGTGCACGCTCACCATGCACTATATTGAAATGAGGTATCTCCTGCCACTATAGATTGGCAAACAATGGGAATAGTCATGTCTACCTATCACGCCAGACATCTTGGCTGCTGTGAACTGTTAGAAGAAGGGGTGAGAATAACCCTTTGTGGCAGCAGCCTGTAGATCTTTGATATTTAAATTAAGAGTCTTATCTGATAGCTTCCCACATTAAAATGCAAGAATGGACATCTTCTGATATGGTAATTAACCATGTCAGAAGATGAACAATTTCCATCAGATACAGCTGAATTGGTCAATGTTATAAGAGACATTTATTATGGCCTATTCCACCAAGGTGGGCATAAATATAGATATATACACATACATGCCCACAAAGAGAGATATACATTTATGTGTCATATTAATAATTAATTATGCCATCACTTCCCCCTCAACAGTCCCCCTTTTGTCGGAAAATACGACAATAAAATGAGTGGGAAGTGTGGAATATATTTGCCTACTCAATCCTATCACCAATAACCGTTCAGGATGAAATGAAGTAAAATTTTGCACTTAGGTATCTAGACATCACCCATCGCCATCACCTCTCCCCTGCCGTTCGCCGTAATCCAGTGTCTCCATCCATAGATTACACCATAGTCATCTTTGTGGATCTTCTTGGTTTCTTTGGTTCAGGAATAAAGTTCTCTATTTGTCAGTACACTTCTGATCTTGTCATTGCCAATCTCGAGAAACACGTCTATCCCCAAGTAGTCTTCTTCCAAGCTTGACTGCTTAGACTCTGGAGTTGCTGCACCTTCGTCTCTTGATCGGCCCACAGAGTTTTCCTGTGTTCGCCCCTCTCCCTACCAGATTTTTTATTTTTTTTCCAAGTCTGGTGTGTAGGTGCCGGGGATCACACTCTGTAGCTGGGCCTCACCAGGTGGTTTCTTGGAGCACCTCCTTCTTGGGATTAGATCAATTGTTAAATTGTTAAAGGGGATCTGGTGATTCTTCTTAGCTGAGGCACGACTTTCAACAGAGACTTCTCCTGTAAACTTGATTGAAGCATCTATCGTTAATGTGGTTCTTCCATGGATAGATAGTTGAATCTCTACTAGGCAGGTCAGAGTTTATTGGGTAGGGGATGATATCAGCATACCTAAGTTGACTGTGAGAAGAACGCAGTCCAACCGACCTTCAATCCATCCCTTATGAACGTTTACCAACTCAAGGGTTGAAGTAGCAAATACCTTAGACAATGATGGGGCCTGTCCCTACAGAACCCTACTTTTTCCTCATTCATACAAAAAAAAAACCAAACAAACCTATATCCCAATGTAAAAATTAAACAGTATATAATGATACCATATTTCCCTCCCCCATCCCTTAACAATAAATCAAAGTAAAAGCCAAACAAAATATACAATGTTATGAGGTTTCAGGGCGGAGTTGACGTAATGTCCTAAACACTCTTATCAAATATAATATCAAGGTTTCAGGACTTTTAGTGCTAAGTCCTGGACCTTCTTCGGCGGTTAAATTCATGAAGTTCTGCCTGGTTCTCTTGTATCTGGTGGGCAAGTCTCTTTACTCTCCTGTAAACTAGGCACAGTCCAATGTACATAACAAGAACAAGAACCAGGAGAACAATCACAGGGTGGATAATGAAATTAAAAAACGATGTAGCTGTCGGACTATAGCCAAATAAACTTTCCCACCAGGACACCTTAGAGTCTGTATCTAAGGCATTGGTAATCCTCGTTATCTTGGTCTTGTCATGCTCAAGCTGAATAGTGGCTTGATTCTCAGCCTCATGAAGATTTCGGAGTATGTCGTCTTCTTTGCTGAAATCTAACAAGAGACGCTTGAGCTCACGACCAAAACCAAGAGGAATCTTTTGCAGTCTCACAGGAGTGTCAGGGCGAATGTCGAGTCTCTTCTCCGGTGTTATCGGGGTCCTCCCCTGCTGATCTGCGACATCTAAACTAGGGATGAGCGAGTCCTAAATTACTCGGAATCGCTAGACCCGCACGAGTCCGAGCCCAGGACTCGCTACTCGTTGCGAGTCTAGCGAGTCCAATGTTAATGAATAGGGAACCGAGTAATAACAAATAATGCTATTTCCAAATCGCTGATGTGTCTCTGAAAGTGTGCGAGTCCAAACTCGCAGGTTTTTCTCTTATTTGGAGCCGATGATGGGAGGGGGAAGCGATTCTCGGGCACACACCATGCTGTAAAAGCAAACATTTTATAATTTCTGGTGGCTTTCTGGGGGCTTGTAAAACAAGTAGCAGGTACTATTTCGTGAAAGGTACACACTAGAGGCTTAGGGCCCTTTCACATCTGCGTTTTTCGTAATTCGCGGCAGATGCGGTGAAAAAACCGCATCTGCCGCGTTTACCGCATAACCGTTCCACTTGCGGCGCGGTTGCGTTTTTTTCTATGCAAAGTATAGGCATACTTGCGGCAGGTGCGGCAAGTGCGGTTTTGCACTTGCGGCAGGTGCGGCCGCGAAAAAAACCGCAGTAAGCCGCGGTTTTTTTCGCGGGCCGCACCTGCCGCAAGTGCAAAACCGCACTTGCCGCACCTGCCGCAAGTATGCCTATACTTTGCATAGAAAAAACCGCAACCGCGCCGCAAGTGGAACGGTTATGCGGTAAACGCGGCAGATGCGGTTTTTTCACCGCATCTGCCGCGAATTACGAAAAACGCAGATGTGAAAGCACCCTGCGATATTTTAAGACAGATGGAAGGTACCGTGCGAGCTGCAGGCAGGACACCGTACAGCAACGCACTGGCACAGGAAAAAATTGTTTAGTACGCAGAACCAGGCACTATTAGGCTGCGGTGCTGGCTGCGTAAAATGTTACAAGTACCGTGCGAGCTGCAGGCAGGACACCGTACAGCAACGCACTGGCACAGGAAATTTTTTGTGGAAAAATGGCACCAAAATTATTTGGTAGACTAGTGCCAAAAATAAGAAAAAGCTTAGGATTACAGCTCTGCGGAAAGCTGGGTGAACTAAGCTCTGAGGATGGTGCTGGATTCACTGTAAGGCTGCTCCTATCTCCCTTCCTTACAGTCCTGTACAGCAATCCTCCGTCCTGGTAGTTCTGAAAAGAACTTTTGGGTTATGTGTGACTCCTACACTGCCTAACTGTCCCTAGATCTGCTCCAAGTCTCCCTGCACTAGGTCAGCTCTTCTCAGGAATGTGCCCAAAATGGCGGGGGCAAGCCTTATATACTGCCTTGCCTGTCATAGATGACATAGGCATCACGATGGACAGCAGCCAATCATTGTCCTGACACAACCAAAGCTGCTATGGCATTACTGACTATGATTGGCTAAGATGCTTGTCCTTCTTCACAAGTTTTCTAACCTAACACGCAATGCTGACTAGTAACATAAAAGATTCTGGATTCGCGAGTCCCGAATAGAGAATACAGGACTCGGAATCGCAGACTCGCTAGGATTCGGACTCGTAGACTCGCTCAGACTCGCTGCTGTTTGGGGAGATTCAAGCTATATAGCGATGTGATAGAGCGAGTCTAGCGAGTCTAGCGAGTGAGATAAAGTAAACTCTGACAAAACTAAGATTGCCATTGACTTGCATTGGACTCGTTACTGAGCGAGTATTCGCTAAAAGACTCGCCGATTACCGAGTCCAGCGAGTCCCTTAAGAATCGCCGAGTAACGAGTCCTAGCGAGTAGACTCGCTCATCCCTAATCTAAACCTAAAACGGGACTAAGGGTACAATATGCTCCTGGGAGGAGTATGCCTCTTTCGGTGCAATTAGTGCCATATAAAGAATACGTTACATTTTTCCCTTGGTACCAACACCAATACCCTTGACCCAAATATTTCAGACGAGAGGAGGGTATTGTGTTAGTCTTCATCTCACATGACCCCTCAGAGTCCCAACACTGGTGCCTAAGCACCCTATCTTGACTCCCTTGACAGAGGATAGCATCCTCTTTCCTCCAACATCCCTCTGTATCAAACAGATAAGGATGGCCTTGCTCATAGGTTAGGATGTCTGAGGTGAGCTGTGGATGAAGCACCGTCTGATTGCTAACAACAATTCCTATATTCATGGCACTGTACCCCTTCTTGATATTACCAGATACAGGTGCCAAAGAAGATGCCGTGCAGGTGAGATTATGACATTGAACCAGCCACCAGTTTGTATGGTTGGCTGCAAACGGGGAGATTAGGGAACTTACTCTTTGTCTGAGGTTGAATGGGAAGTGGCCCTTGTATAGAGAGGACACTATATGCTTTAGGTTGTCAGAGAGTTCACTCTGGACTTGCGTACATGCTAGGGCAAACTGAACTCTGTCTTGCACTTCTACAAGACCTGCAACTAACCTTCTAAACTTCTCTCGTAGAGCCGAAGATAGAGAGGTAGTGGCATCAATGTGCGAATGTTGCAAACCCTCTAAGACTTGGTTTACATCAAGCTGAGTTCTGAACCCTTCTTCAGCATGTTGCGCAATGTCCCCGAGCTTACCTCTCAGGACTTCCATATCCATAGTGTTCAGGGCACCTACTCCCAATGCACCTCCACTAATTCCCATCTCTATCAAGTCTCTCCTACTCCTGAATTTCCTGTGTCGGGGATCATCTTTTCTTACTTCTTGCCCCGCCTCTACCCATCCTCTCATCATGTCAATTTGGTTCTTCACAAACTCCTCACATCTGTGATCCCAGTGATCTACTCTGAAGTAGAGATGGGCGAATCCTAAATTACTCGGACTCGCTAGACTGTAACGAGTCTGAGTCCAGGACTCGCTACTCGTTGCGAGTCTAGCGAGTCCAATGTAAATGAATGGGGAGGCGAGTATTGCAGCGATTCCTCTGCTGCCGGACCTTATAAGGGGTCTGGCAGCAGAGGAAAAACCTGCAAATCCCCCTGTTATTCTTTTAAAGCCAGCAGCAAAAAGCCGCTGGCTTTTAAAGAATAATAATAAAAAAAAAAAAAAGATTGAAGGGGGGAGGGGGGAAGGGGGGGTCAGGGGGGGTGAGGGGGGAGAGGGGGGGTGCACCGGCCCGGCCGGCTACTTACCCCTGCCTCCGCCGCCGCTGCCGCCTCAGCCGCAGACTAGCTCCCCGACTCTCTCTGCTTCTGTTTCCGGAGATTCCCGAATGGTGACAAGAGCAGTGAATAAATTAACTTGCGTCACTGCTCGGGAATCTCCGGAGCAGAGCGAGTCTGGCTGACAGCAGAGTTCAGCTCAGGTCCTAATGCCCTGAGCTGAACTCTGACTGTTTAGTCAGTTCTCAGCTCTGCTACATCCCTGTCTGTCTAAGCACAGACAGGGAAGTAGCAGAGCTGAGATTGCGTTTTGGACTACGTCGGACGGAAGAGGATTTTTAAAATAAAGATGGAGTCCCTAATGGCTTTTTTGTTTTATTTTTAATAAAAAATTTTCTCTGTGTTTTTTTTTTTATATTGATTACTGGAAATTCATGGCGGTCATGTCTAATATTGGCGTGACCGCCATAAATTTCGGGCTTAGGGCCAGCTGATAATACAAAGCTGGCCCTAACCCCTTAATTACCCAGTGAGCCATTGCCACCAGGGCCACTGGAAGAGCGGGGTTCAGCGCCAGAGGATGGCGCTTCAATGAACGCGCCATCTTCTGGGGCGGCTGCGGGCTGCAATTTGCAGCGGGGGGTGCCCAGAAAGCTTGGGCATCCCTGCGCTGCGGATTCCAGCCCCCAGCTGCTTAGCTGTACCTGGCTAGACATAGAAATTGCGCGGAGCCCCACGCATTTTTTTTTTTATTATTTCATGAAATTCATGAAATAATAAAAAAAAAGGGCTCGCCTATATTCTTGTGTCCGGCCAGGTACAAATAGGCACCTGGGGGTCGGGGGCAGCCCGTCGCTGCCTGCTGGATCTGGCTGGTTCCAGAAATACGGCGAAGCCCACGTGAAATTTTTCTGAAAAATCCATAAAACAATCCTAAAAAAGGGACTGCATCTTTATTAACCCCTCCACCATGGTCGAGGGGTTAGTAAAGATGCAATCCTTTTTTAGGATTGTTTTATAGATTTTTCAAAAAAAAAAAATTACGTGGGCTTCGCCGTATTTTTGTAACCAGCAGGATCCAGCAGGCAGCGACGAGCTGCCCCCAACCCCCAGGTGCCTATTTGTACCTGGCCGGACACAAGAATATAGGCGAGCCCTTTTTTTTATTATTTCATGAATTTCATGAAATAATAAAAAAAAAAATGCGTGGGGCTCCGCGCAATTTCTATGTCTAGCCAGGTACAGCTAAGCAGCTGGGGGCTGGAATCCGCAGCGCAGGGATGCCCAAGCTTTCTGGGCACCCCCCGCTGCAAATTGCAGCCCGCAGCCGCCCCAGAAGATGGCGCATTCATTGAAGCGCCATCTTCTGGCGCTGAACCCCGCTCTTCCAGCGGCCCTGGTGGCATTGGCACGCTGGGTAATAAAGAGGTTAGGGCCAGCTTTGTATTATCAGCTGGCCCTAAGCACGAAATTTATGGCGGTCACGCCAATATTAGACATGACCGCCATGAATTTCCAGTACTCAATATAAAAAAAAAACACAACACAGAGAAAAATTTTTTATTAAAAATAAAACAAAAAAGCCATTAGGGACTCCATCTTTACTCCAAAAATCCTCTTCCGTCCGACGTAGTCCAAAAACGACATCTTCACTGCCACAACCCTGTGCATACATATACATATCTATGCACAGGGAGTGAGCAGGCTGAGAACTTTTTCAGCTCTGCTACATCTCTGTGTAGGTGGGCTCTAGGACCCTGGAGCTGCCGCAGCCAGCAAGTCCCAGAGCCCAGCACACAGCACATAGCAGAAGCCGGAAGAGAGGTAAGGAGCATTTCTCCCCCCTCTCTTCCTTCGCTCCCTGCGGACTCGTTACTGACTGCGAGTCATCCCTGAGATTACTCGCAGTGTAACGAGTCGGGCGAATCCCTTACTACTCGGCGAGTACCGAGTAGTAACGAGTAGATTCGCCCATCCCTACTCTGAAGTCATCTACAGAAATTCGCCATGTATATAGAACGAATTTAGTTCCTGTGATGATTTTCCATGAGGATGACAGCTGAGGAGTTGTGTGATCTGCCAATTGGTGGGTAGAAACATTGCAAGAATCCAGGTGTGGTTTGACTGGTTGGAGACCTTCAGCCTCATATGGGACCCTTACCACTGTCACACATACTTGTCCTCTACCACTGAACTGGTACCACTGATCGCTATCTCCTGCCGGTAAATGTTGCGGGACTACTGGTAGAGGAAGTTGTTGGGTACCAGTATCATGACACAGAATCCCCTGACATATGGTCCAGGGATGCTGTGGAGCTGCGATATGTGTCAGTAGAACGGGATCTTTTGCCTGTTCCTCTTCAAATGACACAGGGCCATCTTTTAGTTTGGTTTGCCTCACTGGAATCTGGAATGCCGGGATATGCTCAGTTTCTGGTTCCTGAAGGACACCAGACACTGCTGCAAACTAGGCCAGTTCGTCGGCCTTGTTATTGCCTATGGTCAAAGGCTGTTCTCCTCCTTGATGCGCTGGGACTTTGATAATGGCTGCCTCTGCTTGATCTGCCATGCCCCAATCCCACAATTCCTTTAGGACCATAATGTGGGCCAGAGGTTTATTCTGGCTGTCCACAAACCCTCGTTTTTTCCATGTGTTCAGGTGCAGGGTGAGAGATCGAACTACATATGAACTGTCACTATATATAGTTCGATTCCCTGGAGGTTGAAGGAGGAGATCCTCCTTGACAGCCTCCAGTTCAGCCCATTGTGCTGACATGTGACCTGGCAACCTGACGAGACTCTGGGTGCCCGTGGTCTCATCCAGCACTGCAAATCCGGACACATACGTGCCGTCCAGACAGAAACGAGAGCTGTCAACCAAGATGACCCTGTCTTCTGGATGTCTGTCGGTCCTGAATATTTGTGATGTACTGGAGGGTGATGGTTGACCACAGTCATGTTCGGTCCCTGTCATGTTTAACAACTGGGACAGAACATACTTTGCCTTGTGGTCCACTATCAGATTCCGGCCACTGAGGTCCATGATCCATTTCCCGAATGTCTGTTGGGAGACTCCGGGGAGTGTATCTCTGAGTAAGAGAACCAAAGGAGAATGTGGTGTCTGTACAGTCAGAGATCTGAAACCTACAATATGCTCAATGGTTTTAACGGCATAGTGTATGGCAGCCAGTTGTTTGGCACATTCGTCGAACCCTGGTTCGACCAGCGAGAGGAGTTGGGAAAAGTATCCCAGTGGTCTACTGTCATGTCCTATCTGCTGTAGAAGGACAACAGAGATAGACTCAGTCTCAGCATGTGCCTGGATGGCCATTTCTCCATCTGGGTTGGGGGCGGCTAACACAGGTGCAGAGGAGAGGTCTCTTTTCAGAGTTGAAAAGGCCTCATCCTGTGCTTCTGACCAGCCCTGAAGTGAGGGTTCTTCTCCTCTGAGCAGTTCATAAAGGGGTTTCGCTTTAGCAGTAAAATCCTCTATGAATTCCCTCATGAAGTAGGCCACTCCCAGGAACTTCCGTAAGTCCTGTAGAGTGTCAGGCTGAGGTAACTTGACCATAGCTACCACTCGGGCCGCCACAATTCCTTTGGCTCCAAAAGAGACCTGCACCCCAAGGAAAGTCACCTCTGTTCTGGCCAAATTTGCCTTTTGAGGACTCAGCTTGAGTCCAGATTTAGATAGGAGTCCCCAGAGCTCCCTTAACAGAATCAAGTGTTCTTCCATGGTCTCTGTGTGCAGGAGTAAGTCCTCTACATATTGCAGGAGGCATTCCGGCCGAGAAAACATGCTCAGTACGGCCGCCAATGCCTGATGAGAATACGTAGGACTACTGTGGAACCCCGGGGGGAGCACATTAAACATGTACTGTTTGTTTCCCACTGTGAAAGCAAATTTGTACCTACAGTTTTCTGTGAATTCAATAGAGAAGAACCCATTGGCGACATCAATGGTCGAGAATATGCGACTTTTGCCACTTATCCTCGCCATTATGTCAGGAGTTTGTGCAACTACGGGGGCAGACATCAGAGTGTACTTATTAAGGACACGTAGGTCTATGGTGAGACGCCACGCATCAGTGTCCTTTTTCTTCACAGGCCATAGAGGGTTGTTGCACCTTGAATTCCCCTCTATGACCACACCCTTGTTCTCCAATTCCAGGACAGTGTTGACTATCTACTGTGTCGCTTCTGGTGGAAAGCGATATTGACGTTGAGGGGGTGGGTCTGGCCCCTGTATGTCCACCTGGACACCAATCAATCTTCCACAGTCGTTTTTACCCTGGGCCCACAGATCAGGATGTTCGTACACAATGGGTTCAAGGTCTATATTATGAGAGACCTCTGGCCATTTGTGTTCGAGCATATCAACTGAATTCTCCATTGCTGGCAAAGGTGGTCCCAGACACTGGTGTTGTATGACACACACCTTGGATTGTCTGGGTCCCTTCCACACAATGCAGTTTGCCAAATCCAGGATCCATCCATTTTGGGTCATTACATCAGTTCCGATGATGTTGTCAGAACCATGGTAATACCACATTGGGACCTTGAGGGTTAAGTGTTTGGCAATCTGGACAATCACTTCCTCAATTCTGTGGGCCTTCACCCCCCCTTGTTGGTGATCAAATCCGATCACCACACATTGAGGGCTGTTTGGATGCAAATCATGTTTGATATTAGTAATGGAGATTTCCGCACCAGTATCAAGCATAATTTGTGTGTCCTGATCTTTAATTCTGGCTTTTATGTGGGGCCTCCCTGAAGAATCCAGTATGACAGGACATACTGGAGCCAGCTCTTTAGGGATCCCTAATTGTCAATCGATGTTGACAAGATTTCCAGTAGGTACCTGGGAGGTACATACTGCAATTTGGAGATCCTCAACTGTAGTTCTATTTGTGGAATCAGTAGATTCCACAACCCCTGAACTATCAACTGGGGCATTTACAGTGGCAACACATTTTGGTGTCTGCTCTTGTAAATATCCCCGAGACCCATCAGCCTGTTCCCCCACTGTTCTGGCATAATTAGGTTTCATCTTGAAACCATTATTATTGCCAGATTTTTCAGGGCTGTTTCGGCTCCGTACCCACTGTGGACAATTTTTCTTCATGTGCCCAAATTGCAAACATAGAAAGCATTGAATGCTCCCTGTCCTCTCAAATGGTGGGGCCGAGGGGCGAACAGCTGACTTCTTTCTAGCATGGCGCACACGTTCATCTTGTGATCTAACGTGTACAGGCACATGCTCCCTAACTTTAACCGACTTTTTATTGTGCAGTAGATCTTGTCTACACTGCTCAATAATCATGGCCGCATCAGTGAGCGATGGTTCCCTCGCTGCACTCAACCTAATTGCAGTATCAAGGTATGGGAATTTTTCCACAAACATGCGGATCATGCCTTGTGGAATACCGATACCTTGATCCATGGTGACCTTCCTGTACATAGATTCAAACCGACTACACAGCGATAAAGGTTCATCGTGTATAGTTGGCCTGAATTTCATCAGGATTTCTGGAGTCACGTCCCCGTGGCCCGTTGCCAGTGTCATTAGTAAGGAAAGGCGTTCTTCCTTATCATGAAACTGTCCATTACTGGGTTCCGTGCTCCCCATTGCCTCATACCTCTGATTGTGGTGTGTAGGCAACCACAACTTGAATAGCTCCATTCGAAGTTCTGGAGCCGCAGAATATTTATTGCAGTGACCTTCAAAGATGTCACATGCAGTAAACGCATCTAGACTGGGATCAAATTTTGGGATCTCCTTACAGATCCGTAACAGAAATTTTATCCTTTCCATACTGTTACGGTTAGGATAAAATTCATCTGACCTTACTGAACGATTTGGCGGATTGGAAGTGGTGTGATCCCTTTCCCACCTACCTCCATATCCCCAACTCTCGTCCTGACCCTGGAAGCGGTCGCTACGTGTATACTCCCTTGGTGTTTGAGTGAAATGTAGCGACCGTTCCACCTGTCCCCTGGACTCTATAGCTCCGGATCTCTGATCCATGGGAGACGTGGACCATGTTGCCGTGGTCTCCCCATCCTGTGCAGTACCCGAAACACAAACCTGTTTCGTGGGCAAAGGCACCATGCTATTTGTACCAGGCCGTGACAGATTAGAGATGACCTGTTGCAAATTCACAATCGTTTGCGACTTTGCAGCCAGATCCTCTCTAAGTGTGCTCACTAGTGCATTCATGGATGCAACTCTACTCTTGAACTGATTTATCTCAGTATACAGACTGAGGAGCTCTCTATCCATGTCAAAATAATAGGTTTCTTTCTCTGATATCCTAGATTCTAACACACAGATTTCCCGGCCCCTGTCGGCTGTACACTGGGCCCTTTCTTCTAGCTCAGTTTCTAGAGTGTGTATACGTTTTATGCTTTCCACACAACAATGGCAGTGTAGGTTATCCGATGTGGAAACTTTGTCTGCCTTTCTTGTGGTAGCAAGTGTTTCCACATGCTCCGGCCTGCAAATGCTGTCCTCAAAAGTATATACTAATTTTGCCAGCATTTGGAGACGTTTCTTAGTTTTTTGGAAAACACTTTTACTAATACAAACTCTATCATGTGCGTATGCCTGGTCCAGTAAAGTTGACCAGAGCATCTCTGTGGACTTATATGCGGTGGGCAGTATTGGGTTAAATGTGCTATTTCTACACAGGTGTTTAAGGGTGGAGAAGTTCATACTCACCTGTTCAGAGGCCATGTTGCTTGGTGTCGTCTGTTCCTTCGTCCCTCTTGTGCTGCTTGGAAAAAGGTCCTTTACTCCGGAACGCCTTCTTTCCCGACCAGCTGGACTCCTCAGATGAACCAAACGTTGATGGTGTTTGAACGAAGTGACGTGATGATCTGCCTCGCCGATAGACGTGTATCGTGTAAAGGAATCAGAAAAATCGTTAAAATCAGAAAAAGGTTCTCTGATGAGGACTGTGTCCTGTGTCTTACTAAAACTGAAAACTGTGTCACCGTCTGAGCTATCAGGGCACTGAACGCACAGAATAACGGATCACTTCACCGTGCCTCCTGTTATCTGTGTCCACGTTCCTCTGGCCTGACCCGCTCCAGATGATGACCACAGGTTTTCAGTACAAAAGACACTAGAACAACCTCAAACAGTGGGCCTAGGCTCGCCAATTTGTTGTAGGGCTGGTTCTGTTTCTCGGTTATTATTGTCGGTTATGATTACAATCACCGATATCCAGAATCTTCCCTTCCTTATCACTTTCTGTTCCTATGCTGATTAACTATATATATGTATATACCGACTACTTAATGAAAACAAGTCTGTTCTAATAAATGAATATTTATTAAAACACACACCCAAAAAGTCTACAACAATAATATATAGATTTCTAGATAGCACGATAACTAATACACAATCAATTACTGTTACAATGATGTAAAACACCCAGAGTTACTAATACCCACGTTACATAAATATACACACAGGCACACTATATTTATGATCTAACTATCCTTATAGAAGATAGATAGCAATTCAAGGGTTGATTATAAGAGAGAGATAGAGAGATAGATAGATATAAATATAGGGAGAGAGAGAGAGATATAAATATAGGGAGAGAGAGAGAGATATAGAGAGAGTGATAGAGTTATAGGATGATACTTATGACCAGATGAGGATGTCCTTCCATGGTGGTTCCAAGTAGAAAAGAGAGCGAGCTCTTGTGTCTCAGTCCATTTTAACCTGTCCCTCAGCTGTGCACGTGACGGACACACCTCCTCATCCGTGCACTTCTGACAGGGTTGTAAGGGTGCACGCTCACCATGCACTATATTGAAATGAGGTATCTCCTGCCACTATAGATTGGCAAACAATGGGAATAGTCATGTCTACCTATCACGCCAGACATCTTGGCTGCTGTGAACTGTTAGAAGAAGGGGTGAGAATAACCCTTTGTGGCAGCAGCCTGTAGATCTTTGATATTTAAATTAAGAGTCTTATCTGATAGCTTCCCACATTAAAATGCAAGAATGGACATCTTCTGATATGGTAATTAACCATGTCAGAAGATGAACAATTTCCATCAGATACAGCTGAATTGGTCAATGTTATAAGAGACATTTATTATGGCCTATTCCACCAAGGTGGGCATAAATATAGATATATACACATACATGCCCACAAAGAGAGATATACATTTATGTGTCATATTAATAATTAATTATGCCATCACTTCCCCCTCAACAGATATTTACTGGGCAATTTTTTTGGTGAGTGTTATATTACAAAGTTGCAAAATGACGGTTACTCTTTTAGATTTGTTTTTAAAAAATGTCTCAAAAAACAACTTACCTTTATTTGAAACATTTATAGTACTACTAAGCTCCATGTTAAAAACTACTACTAAGTACTACTAAGCCCCATGTTAAAAAAAAGCATGCGTTTTTTTACTGCACCC
Source organism: Allobates femoralis (assembly GCA_033576535.1). NCBI lineage: Eukaryota > Metazoa > Chordata > Amphibia > Anura > Aromobatidae > Allobates > Allobates femoralis. Next base: position 56,371,674 of record JARQOC010000005.1, on the reverse strand, counting down.
CAAAAACGCAGCTAGCAGCGTTTTTGGGCTGCTGCATAAAAACGCATGCATTTTTAAAAAACGCACATGCGTTTTTGGACTTTCAAAAAAAAACAGCCCAAAATGTTCCCAAAAACGGATTTAAGGCAAAAACGGATGGCATGTGTGAACAAAGCCAATGTCCCAAAACTTGCCAAAAAACGTCCAGGACCTCAGGGGACACTATTGGCACCCTTAAAAAAATGGATCCATTTTTCTAAGGGCTTAAAAAACGCATTAGGATGTGTGAACAAGGCCCTAAAACGCTCAGGAAATGACTGAAAAAATTACAAAATAAGTGCTTCACGAAATAAAATCAAGTTTCCCAAAGAGAATTCTGTTTTAATATTTGGCATGTGTGCCTGAGTTTAAAATATGTTTATGTGCTGGTAACATTATTAATGTTTAAGTAATCGCAATCTTTCTGGTCTGGTGTAAATGGATGGTAACCAATGCTAACCAGTAGACTATTTAAATGGAATCAGTCAGTAGGTTTTTGCTACCTTACTTAATAGCAGTATAATGTAGAGACAGAGACCCTGATACCAGTGGTGTCACTTACAGAGCTGTTTGCTATAGTTTTAAGAGAATCAACAGAACTACTATTTTACTGTCAGTAAATTGTCACTATAAGGCCGCTTTCACATCAGCATTTTTCGCTGATTGCGGCAGATCCGGCAGATTTCCCGCATCTGCCGCCTAATGGCCGCACTTGCGGTAAGCCCCATGCAATGTTTATGAGGCTTGCGGTCAGGTGCGGCAAGTGCTGTTCTGCCGGATTTGGCAGATCCGGCACTTGCGGCGGCAAAAAAAAAAAAAAGGTGCCGACCGTGTTTTTTTTTGCGACTGCAACTTCCGGATTTGCCAGATCACGGCAAAACCGTAATTACCGCACTTGCCGCAAGTCCCATAGACAATGCATGTGGCTTGCCGCAAGTGCGGCCATTAGGCGGCAGATGCAGTAACCCTGCCAGATCTGCCGCGAAAAACGCTGATGTGAAAGGGGCCTAAGGCTTATGAGAACAATGCAAGAGACTTGTGTAAGTCTCGCATTGCATTACTCAACATGGCTGCTGGCTCTCTGGACAGAAGCGTGGCCACTGCATGTTTTTCTATGCAGCTCCTGTCCGGCGATGTGAGAAACATGCAAGTCTCTCGCATTGGTCACGTACGTGGAACACCGGCCAAAGACTAGTAAACCTTCTGCCATGTAGGACAACCACACCCTCACAAACAGTGATTTTATAAAAATCAGAGTCTCTGTCTCTTCATAATGCTGCTCTCAGATGGTGTAACAAATCTTGGCTACATATTCCATTTAACAGCACACTGCAGTTCACACTTTTTAGGCCACTTAGGCTGCCTTCACATTAGCGTATGTGAACGCAGCTTATGCTGCGTTCCCATACGCAGTCAAACGCATGCGCACTGCGTTCCTATGTTTAACATAGGAACGCATAGTGCCTGCGTTTGTCAGCGTTTGCTGCCTTCGGGTGCGGATGCGGACGATATCTGCTCCTTCCAGGGTCCAGCGTCTGCACCCGGGACGCAGCATGTTGCATTTTTTGGACGCTCGGGGACCTTGGAAAATCAGCAAGTGTCCCCAAGCGCACAAAACATGCATTGTAGTCAATGGCTCCGCAGTGTTCTGCACTTGACAGCGCAGGAGAACGGTGCGGACCCATTGAAAAATCTCCCGGTGGCCGCCGGTGATGTCACAGGAGATCACCGACGGCCACCGGGAGATCAGCTCATCCCCTGATGATCTCCTCTTCCCCGCCGGTGGTAATACCCTAGCGGTGTTGGAGGGGAGAAACAGCTGATGTGACAGCTGTTTGAATCTTCCCGCGGGGAGGAGGAGATCTCCGGCGCTGATCTCCGCCCCCGGACACCGCCGATTGGCTGCCGGGCTGCACAGTGATGTGTCCGCAGGCGGACATTCTCCGCTGCGGACACATCAAAATGACACCCGCGCGTTTGATTGCGTTTGTGTCTGCATGCCATCAGCATGCAGATACAAACGCTAGTGTGAAGGCAGCCTATAATTGTATAAACGGTATAAAAATTATCCTTTCTTGGGGCTCTGCTGGTGTTTAACCACAGGAAATGGGAAAAGAAGTGGCATATTCACATAGATGGGTGCAAAAAATGTCCCTGTGGCGCCCCGCACCGAGTGTGTCACAGGAGGGTATTGCAGCCAAAACAGTAGCAGCAATATTCTCTGACGAAGCAATGATACAGTTAACTCAGAGATCCATACCCTACATGCATCATCAGCATAGAGGGCCAATAAGGTCCTGGTGGGCGGAGTGTAGTGGTAGAGTGTGAGGAGAAGGTGAAAGAACAACGTAGGAGAAGGAGCTAAACCAACGAGCTCTCCAACCTACGAAAGGGGGCCTGCACAGTTCCGTGCAGCCCCCTGGCCATCACCCCGGTTGAGCGCCATTATTCCCGGTGCCATAAAAAACGATCTACGGGCATCTACATGCGGGTCCAAAAACATCCCGAGCCCATCTACAGCCGGTTTGCTGGTACCGAAGCTAGGGGTCGTTTATCACTTCTATGCGAACCAGAAGAGTGGAGGGACCGCTTTACAGGTGCACCCCACCACCGCCACACACAGTCATCTAGCCAGCGGTGTACCCACCAAAAGGACCCAAGGCTCCCCAAACACACCCAGAACGTATACCCTGGGTAGGGAATTGAAGCAGCCTCCTTGTCCCCGATCTGGCATTCCAGGGTGACAGCGGAAACACAAGTAGTTAGAATGGAGGAACACCGCGGATCTCTGAGAAACACTGGTCATTGCTGAGTCCACCCGGTCCACTACCCTTCACTGTATGCCATGTATTGCCTGCTGATTACAGTAAAGAACCCGTTACAGAGACTTCCAGTGTCCGTGCTTTCTTATGAACTGTCTATCTCCGCGCACTAAGGTAACTGCAGCTGCCTCAGAACATCTTGTGCAGCTCCTGGCTCCGGGATTATTGCTCAGCCTGTGGGGAGCGTTTCATCTTGCTGCATTCCATCCCCCAGAGGCCCCGCAGCGCCGTTACAGTTACCGGAACACTCATAGTTAGCGTCACAAAACAAATTAACCCCTAATCTGTTAAACCATGAAGTCTCTCTCTTTTGATCTGTACCACCGGGCCCCACTACCGGCAGGCGCGGTCCATCCGTGACAAGGAGGAAGAAGAAAACGCCTGTCTACCGGAGTCCCGGCCACGGTGAGTCATCCCTGTTTGGGGAGCTTTGATCTTTGCTAAATGAAGAAGCAACAGCTTTTTCCCAAGCCATCAAAAAAATATCCCTTCATTTATAGAGACAAAACAAGTGTACGGCTTCGAGTATGAAGAAGCAATGGCTTCTCAACTAGGAGTGAATAAATTATCCCTTTTCAGAAATCTGCAACAGTTTTGCTATTTATAAAATGATTAAGAAATTAGAAAGCCTTTTTATCATGTTGTCCAAAAATTATCCATTTGTTTAGAAAGCAGCAATAGGCTGTTTTCAAAGTTAAGAAGCAATGGTTTGTTGTCAGTAAACCTTTTAAAAGAACGAGTCCTTTTTTTGGATCTGTTTCATGTTTGTGTATCTCCAGGAGAGTATGTTTCCCAGTATCAATTGCACTATACTATAAAACACAGTGTGCAGCCAGAAGGTGTGAGGCCGGTGTGGCTGTGCAGTGGTTGTGACAATGGCAGAAGCTGTTCTCTTGGCTTACACTGTGTGAATAATAAAACAACTGCAGGTAGGAAGGTGCTGATAAGGCAGAATATCTCAGATCAATTAATTCACAGTCACATTGAGTGACCATATAATTACAGTATTTCCATGTATGTCACTTGAACCTTTGTATTATTTATCACAGACGGACACTATCACAATCATTTCAACGTGCTTCGGGACAGAAATAATATACCACAGCCAGGTTATTAAATTTACTTTATTCCAAGATGTATAACAATTGAAGTTGCACTGTTACTTTATGTGTCTACTTTTTTGCAATGTGCAACAGGTTTGCTATTCACAAAAGGTTTTTTACCAAGCAGTCCAAAAATTATCCATTTTTTTTAGAGAGCAGGAACAGGCTGTTTTCAAAGTGAAAAAGCAATGGCTTGCTGTCAGCATAAGTAATGCACCACAGCCAGATTATTAAATTTACTTTATTCCAAGGGTACTTACAATTGTAGTTGTACTGTTACTGTGTGTCTTCTTTTTGGAGGTAGAAACTGTGGGGAACAAAGGAGAGCACAATAGGGTCTTATCCTTGAGACAACTCAAATAGAACAATAAAAAGAAGCTGCTCACCTGGCATGGTGGTGTGACCCACAACCAGTGTGTAAGCGGGGTATGGCTGCTGCTGGATCAACACTCCACTGTCATGCAGTGGAAACAAGCAATGGACCTAGAAGGGACAGTGTTTTTCTGGATCCGCGCTGCTCATAGAGTGGAAGAAACACAATTCGTTGGAGATGATGGTTAAAATCCTGGCTTTATACCAACGCGTTTTGGAACTACATGTCACTCCTTCCTCAGGGAGCTGTCTCACTGTCCCTTCTAGGCCCATCGCTTTTTTTTTGGGTGGACTAGTATTGAAAAAATATAAATATAAATTCATATTTATATTTTCTTTTTGGTGGTAAGATTTTTGTTTAGTAGACGATAAATGGTAATTGGGCACTATACACTGTATGGAGCTGGGTGGCATGGGTCCATTCACTATCTATATCCGGCTGCCACCAAAATGGAAAACAGTTGATCAGTGGGTGTTTCAGATTTCGGACACAACTTACAATCTGATGTTGATCATCTATCATATCATGAGTATCCTAAGCCTTGAAAACCTTTTTAACCACTAAATATATCTCTAGAATTTAGGATTACCTAGACACATTAAACCTTAAAATGCCTTTAATCATTGATAAATATTAGAAGAATATTGCGTGGGCATTTATAAAGTATAGAATTTGGAAATTAAAAGAAAAACATATAAGATCCAACACATCCATACAGTATACAGTTATGAGAAAAAGTAAGTACACCTTCTGAATTTTATGATATTACATATCAGGAGGGGACAATATAAAAAAAGGTCTTAAAATGAAGTAATCTCAGCCTCAAATGTAAAATAACGCCAACAAATTACACTGTGTAGTTATTTAATTAAAACTCTGCCAACATGGATAGGTAGTTTGTAAAAAATTCAGTACATACTTCATATATTAATTAAGAGAGTAATTGGCACTCAGATGCTGCTAATCCACTGCGTTTGCTTAATTGTTCATCAGCAGCTGTTGCCACCTCTATAAATGCAAAAATTTTCAATTTTGTTAACATTTTGGCAATAATTGATCTCAAAATAATAAAGTTCTGACTTTCCATATTTTTTCTATTACAAATAATGGTAACGGCTTGATTTGTTGTGACACTGATGACTGTCAGCTCTCAGTTGTTTAATTGGTGAGCTAGCCCTTTTCTCAATCATGGCCGATGCAAAGGCAAAGAAAATAGTCAACGTAGCTATAGAACTGAGCCAGACAAACAGTCGTCTTTATGGGTACCTTCTCACACCACAACCGTAGGAGACATTTTTGGCGACGATATTTCTCGCTGGAATTATCGCAGCCAAATTGCCTCCATATTGCGGCGTGTATTTCGGGAATTTGGCGGCGATAAACCAATGTCACCTGGTTTCAATTTCACTGCTGTGAAATCGAAACCAGGCGACATTTGTCTTATCGCCGCCAAATTCCCGAAATACACGCCGCAATATGGAGGCAATTTGGCTGCGATAATTCCAGCGAGAAATATCGTCGCCAAAAATGTCTCCTACGGTTGTGGCGTGAGAAGATACCCTTAGTTATCTTGAGCAGGACTGGACAGATCATTGGTACAATAAGTGCAACCACCTAGGGGCCAATGAGATTAGTGGAGACAATTTGCCTTCCAAAGCAGGTGCAATTGTGCATTATGATGAGAAAATGGACAGCAAGGGCCCATATGGTGTAATTGCACAGGAGCCCTTTTCTACTTGTGTCAACCAGTGAACATGGAAATCCAAAGGATAGCATTATTCTTTATGGAGAGTGACATGCCAGGTCTGGCAAGTCAGTGTGAGGATACTTAAATGCCTTGCATGCTCCTCTGGAAATTAAATTTGTAAATTGCCTTTTCAAAGAGGACTTAAACTTTAGTAACAGTTATTGGGAATAGCAATCCTAAAAGTCAATATCAACCCTTCCACGAGCCTTGTTTAAGTCTCTTCACACCTGGCATGTCACTCTCCAAAAGGAGGAATGTTGCTCTTTAGATCCCTAGTCTTAAGCCCACGTCACAGCTAGCGAGATCGCTAGCAAGATTGCTGTTTCGTCACAGGTTTTGTGGCACAACAGCGACCTTGCCAGTGATCTCGTTATGTTGGACACGTAGATGCGACCAGGGCCCCTTGTGTGACATCGCCGAACGTTTCGAAATGGCCTGGACCATTTTTGATCGTTGGGCTCCCGCTGGCCAGCATGCATCAGTGTGTTGGATGCCTTAACAACAACCTTGTTATTGACTCAGAACTCAGCCATGAAGGTCTGAATCGTCAAACTAGCTGCTGTGGGGTTCCAACGACCGCCAAGGTAGTTATATGGGTCACCGTATCGTTGCAGAGTCGTTCAGTAGATCTGACTGTTTGACATCTCACCAGCGACCACGTACCGACGTTCCAGCGATCCTTATCAGGTTGTATCATTGTAGGGATCATTGGAATGTTGTCAAGTGTAACGGGACCCTTAACCACTCACTAAGTCAAATATCTCATACTTTGCACTGATGAGAGGCAAATACCTTGAAACACCATGTCTGCAAATTGAGTTTCTGGACTGGCTTTTATCCTTTGTCAAAATGCAAGGTTTGTTAAAGGGTTGATATTGGATTTAAGGATTGCTACTTCCAATAGCTGGCGCTAGAGTTCAAGTCTTATTTAAAAGGCAATTTGCACCAGTGATCATGACACATAGCAGCTCAGAGAATGAGGAATCTAACTTTCTGTGTTGGATAATGAGGAATCTAACTTTCTGTGTTGGAGTAAACCCAAAGATGGTTTCCTGAAGCTCAAACCACTGCTGTTTTGGGGGTAGGCTACCATATCAGGCTGAACAACCCGTTATTTAGTGGGACAACCTTTCAAGAGCTTACCCTTCCTGACTGTTATGGGAACCAACCAGCATCATTTTGAATTCAGCTCTGAAGTGCAGGTCATGATGTAATTCAGGACCAGGGTAATACTTCTAAATACATAAAAAAACATAACCTGTAATAATATGCTGAACGGTGGACCTAAACCTTTAAGACTGGAGAACGTAATCGAAGCCATGTTTAACGGTGAATTAGACATAACCTGAATTCCGACTGTCGATACTAGACATATAACAAATTGAGGATTGTAAAGGATTATTCTACACTAAGAAATCTGCTACCGCTCAGTTACAAAACATGACCTGCTCTCTAGTTCCTCACGACCTCTGAAACATGAGTCTTTTTAGAAGTCTTTTGAGTTATTTCTTTGCGTAAAACTTGACCATGCGTTTCACTTTCTTTTTGCCTATTATCTCTTAAAGTCAAAAGGTGTATTACATAATAAAGAACACATGAAGGGTCATTTACAATGACTTATTGGGGGGATCTGCATACACTCGGGGTAGGTATGCTTGCAGATTCCACAGCTATCTCAAAGGAATTTAATATGGACATTCCAGGCAAAATATGGAACAAGTGCAGGAAGATGGAGAGGTCTGCATGGATCACAGACATTCAAGTTCAGGACATTAAGATTAATGATGATTCCAATATTCGTGTTCGGCCTTTTTCAGGCGTCAATTTTTCATGTTCATGTTTTGTCTGTATTTTTCATTGATAGAACATGAACCTATTATATTCTATGAGGCTTCTCACATGTCCATATTTTTTTGCAGACTGAGTGTCTATAAGAAATAATAAAAAAAAAAAAACTGCTCTATTTTTGACCCAAGTCAATGATCAGAGTCAAATCTGAAGACACTAACCATCCCTCTCTGATCTAATAGTGAATTATAAAAGTGTAATAAAGCGATGTATAAGCTTACATGTCCACCGTCACATGGGTGTTCCAAGATGGCTGACCGTTGGGTGGGTAGCCTCTTCGGGTCTGCTCCCCCCCACCTTGCTTCATTCATTCAGGAGGGCGCTGCTGATTCAAAATTCCTGCCTCCATTTTCAAGGTATTACACTTTTCAGCCGCTGCACATCATTTACGGTCCTGTGCAGTGTCGTATGTATTGGGTGTACAGGCTGGCTTCAAAAGGCACCCTGCACATTCTCCGGAGCCAGCTTGTACCCAATACACCCCCCACACTGCGCAGGACTGGAAATTACACTCTGCCAGCAGCATGTCATATCCGGAAGGAGGCGGGAATTTTAAATCAGGGCTCGCTCCCGAATGACTGATCACGCCCTTGAGTGGGGGGGAGAGCGGACCTGGAGAAACTGCCCACCCAATGGCCAGCCATCTAGGAATGCCCACCTGACAGTGGACATGTAAGTTTATAAATTGCTTTATTACACTTTTATAATTCACTATTAGGTCAGAAAGGGATGGTAAGTAAAGTAGTAGGAAGCTGCAGAGACAGGTAGTGATAGGTTACGGGCGCTAAACTAGGTGACGGGTTTCCTTTAATGCCAGCTGCACAACTTAGAAAAGATGAGAATGGCCAATGTCTTCCATTGTGTAGCATCTCTTCTCTATGTAGAACAGTCAAGTGTCTTAGAAAAGTAAGCTGCCCTCAGAATTTGCAGCAAGGCTATATGCCAACTACAAAATAGGGTTGTAGATATTTTGAAGTCAGAAATATGCACATGCAGACAAAAAATGCATGAACAATATGTCTGTGTAAAAAAGGTGCGCCAGTGTTAACAAAATGCAGCGGCGGCACAGGTGTTCTGATTTTACATACACTTTGCTTACTTTTACTTTTTACTAGATTTTATGCAGATCTGCAGCAGACACACACCAAAAACGTGGCAAAATCTGTGATACATCTGCATCATGGGCAAATAGCAGGTATCACCACACCATCAGAGATGCAGGCTTTTGAACTGTGCACTAATAAGTTGAATACTTTACTCGGCTCTTGAGTCAACAGGAAATAGAATCCATGGCATCCATAAAGAATTTCTTATTTTGATTCAGCTGGACACAGAACACTTTTCCATTTTGCCTCAGTCCATTTTAAATGAGGGTTGGCCTAGAGAAGACTGCAGCGTTTCTGGATTTTGTTGATATATGGCTTCTATTTTCTATAATAGAATTTTGTAGATTGCATAGTGACCTGTGCCCAAAGACAATGATTTCTGGAAGTATTTCTGAGTCTATGCTGCAATTTGCATGATTGAAACATGCCCATTTTTAATGCAGCGCTACATGAAGCCATATCGACCACGAGCATTGTCCGCCTGCCATGTCCCTTGTGCTAATGGATTTCTCCAGAATCTCTGAATAGTTTGATGAAATCTTGTACTGTAGATGATGGGATACTTTTAAAGCCTTTTGTTAAACCTTATCTAACTTGTTTTGTGATTTGTTACTGTATTCAATTTCTAAATTAGAAACATTTTATATTTTATTAAAAAAAAAAAAATAACTTTGCAACTTTCAAATATGGCTATAAAAGTTTTCTTTTCATTTTAAAGAGCATCCCAGCTTTTTTGGAATTGGGTTTATAAATTAACTCCTTCATGATGTATATTTACATGTGCCTCCAACAGCCAGGGTGGAGAGGGGGGGGTGCACCGGACCGGCCGGCTACTTACCGCTGCCTCCGCCGGGTTACGCTCACTGGGTAATAAAGGGGTTAGGGCCAGCTTTGTATTATCAGCTGGCCCTAAGCCCGAAATTTATGGCGGTCACGCCAATATTAGACATAACCGCCATGAATTTCCAGTAATCAATAGAATAAAACCACAAGACAGAGAAATTTTTTTTATTAACAATAAAACAAAAAAGCCATTAGGGACTCCATCTTTATTCCAAAAATCCTCTTCCGTCCGACGTAGTCCAAAAACGACATCTTCACTGCCACATCCCTGTGCATAGACATACATGTCTATGCACAGGGAGTGAGCAGGCTTCAAATGACTTTCACTTTCAGGGTTCACCTCAGGTGAACCCTGCAGTGAAAGCCTGATTCTGCCCCTGCTGGCGGGAGCGCCGGCAGAGCAGTGAATAAATTAAGTTCACGGAGGCAGGCAGGCTCCCGCAGGGTCCCGGTGGACGTAGTCCAAAACGCGATGTCCACTCTGCTACATCCCTGTGCATAGATATACATGTCTGTACACAGGGAGAGCAGGCTTGAGAACAATCTCAGCTCTGCTACATCTCTGTGCATAGACATAGATGTCTGTACGCAGGGAGAACAGGCTGGCTCTAGGACCCTGGAGCTGCCGCAGCCCGCAGGATCCGGAGCCCAGCACAGAGCACACAGCAGACAGCCGGAAGAGGGGTAAGAAGCATTTCTCCCCCCTCCCTTCCTTTGCTCCCCGCTCGCTCCCCCAAGTCCTAACTTAGGACAGGGGGGGGGACCGGACTCGTTACTGTGCGAGTAATCCCTGCGATTACTCGCAGAATAACGAGTCGAGCGAATCCCTTACTACTCGGCGAGTACCGAGTAGTACCGAGTAGATTTGCCCATCCCTAATTGTGACTTCTGCTATACATAGCTATGCTGATGCACTGATATGTGTAGTATAAGTGGTCAGACGAACGCAGCTTCAAGTCTCCTAAGTGAAATATTAAAGAGGACCTGTTACGCAGGTGCAGAGCGAACATGCGTCAGATGCCCGCCCTGCTGTATGCAAACAGCATAATCTGGAGCAGGGCAGCCTCCGGCGCTGACGTCACTGAAACCTGCTCCAAACCATTGCTCACTCTGCGCCTGCGTGACTCCAGATGCTGAGGCGCATGAGTGGGCTAGGAGGGTAGACACACAGAGACAGGAGGCGGAACAGAAAGGGCAGGAGGTGGCACAGAGAGGAAGGAGGCGGGGAGGACACTTGAGAACAGCGATGACTCTATAATCAGTAAGTCCCTCTGGACTCGTTATCTCCACACTTTCTTAAGTGTTTTTTACAGCTTCTGGGGGTAGAAACATGGGAGACCTCTTCCCTGAATGCAGCTGACACGCTGCATTCAGTGATGCTTTCATTTTGGAAAGCACCAGGGGGGTGACAGGTCCTCTTTGAACATAGTAAAATGTTTTAAAAAATATGAAAGCAATGAAAAATATAAAAGTTCTAAGCACTCCCTTTTGAGCCATTAAAAAGAAAACAATAAAAAATATACATATGGGTATCACTGCGTTCGTAAATATCCAATCTATGAAAATAATGTAAATTCTTCTTATCAGTAAACAGCGTATTGAAAAATATATGATTAGGGATGAGCGAGTAGGTCCCGGTACTCGGTACTAATTGCGAGTATAGCGAGCCCGGTTGAAATGTGAGTACTTTCGCAGTGTATCTATATATACACTGCAAAAGTACACTAAAAGTGAAGAAAAGTTGTTAAAAAATAAAAAAACCATCATACTCACGTTTCGACGCCTGCACCAAGACCCGAAAACCTCACCTCAGATGTGCGGCAAGGACCTGCCAGTTTGATAGCCAATCAGATGGCTGGGAGCGATCTGGCCAATCAGATGGCTGGACGTCACAAACCACGTGATCGCTACCAGCCACCTGATTCGCCAGATTGCCAGGTCATTGATGCACGTTCAAGGTGCAGGCGCCGGAAGGTGAGTATGATTTTTTTATATTTTTGAACAACTTTTCTTCACTTTTAGGCTACTTTCGCAGTGTATATATATACACTGTGAAAGTAAAAGTACTACTTGCTACTCCAGAGTAATCACAAGAGACTCGGCGAGTAGCGAGGAGCCCGAATATCGTTACTATTCGGAAAGTACAAATAGTAACGATTATACTCGCTCATCCCTATATACGATTAGAAATTATTAGAAATGCCAGATTCCTGGATTTTGGGCCACAACAACATTACAATAAAATATAATAAGACGTGATTAAATATTATAACTGCCCAAAAAATGTATCAATACAATCATCAGCTGAGAGTGCAAAAAATAAGTCATCACTTAGTCATAGATTTTTTTAAAAATAAAAATGTTATGGTTCTTGGAGAATGATTTTTTTTTTCATCACTTACATTAAAAAAAAAATACAAACACATATTTGGAATACATGTATGTGTACTGACCTGGGGAATCATACTGACATGTCAATTTTACCATACAGTGAACATGATAAACAAACAGAAAAAATAATTGTGGAATTGCCCTTTTTTGCAATTTCACCAAACTTGGATTTTTTTCCCGCTTTCGAGTACACTTTATGGTAAAATGAATGATGTTATTTAAAAGTTCCAGGAGTGTCCTCAGGCACCATTGGGTGTCACTAGCGCTAGCATCCCTAGGTATAGGCACCATTGGGTGTCACTAGCGCCAGCATCCCTAGGTATAGGCACCATTGGGTGTCACTAGCGCCAGCATCCCTAGGTATAGGCACCATTGGGTGTCACTAGTGCCAGCATCCCTAGGTGTGGTGGAAATCTAAGCTCAAGGACAGGGCTGAGTAAGTTAACTTGGAAGGCAGTCAAATAGATATATGGTCAGGCATTTATGGTTTCTGGGAGAGAGAATGTGAGCAGAGTAGGAACAGACTTAAACAATGTGCTGGAGGGTGTAGAGGAGACATGGTCCATACTATAGACTAGACCCTCTTCAAGGAGAAGTGAGGTGTGAGTGGGCAACCCCAAACCTAACAAGCAAAGCTAACCACTGAGCAGAGCGGTAGATGGTCTGGCTATAAGATTTGCCAGTCAATGGGCCCACTGTTTTCAACAGTAGTGGAATCTTTCTTGGTAAACTAAAACTGGGAAACACTCAGTGGGAATGAGCGTATTGCCAAGAAGTACTAATGCAGCCAGACATACAGTAGTAAGCCTCCCACCCAAACCATGTCTTTAGTGTGCCAGAGTGAGGGCATCAGCCCTCTCAACCACAGACTACCACCCCTCGCTAGGTTACATGCAAGTAATGACAGCTAACTGGTCAACACATGTTTCCTCCTCTGAGAGTAAGTACCCATCAGGATTGCTTGAGTTCAGGAAACAGGGTGTTTTTTCTTTGTGGAGATGCTAGTGTTCTCTGTGGGAGACAGTGCTGTCAGTGCACACGATCAGGATTTTAGGCACAGTGTACTTTCACTGTCCTCTCCCGCTGAGAACCCTTGCATCTCGGCAAGAATACATTGACATGTTGCAGATCGGTAAGCCACGCTGCAGGTCAATTTATGCCACAGGAAAAAAAAGCACAGTGGCAGGAGATTTCTAAAAATCCATCAACTGTGCTTGTACAGTAAAATGCAGCATTTTGGTTGTATGAAAACACTTGTCAAATAATGCTGATAATCCTGACCGTGAGAACATACCTTAGGTGTCTTGCTTAGCCTGGTGTACCACTGACGAGAGCAATGTGAGAGACTCGCATGTGTCTCACATTGCATCGCCCAGCATGTCCGCCTGCTCTCCGGACAGGAGTGTGTTAGCTGCCTGTATTTTTATGCAGCTCCATGCTTCTGTCCAGAGAGGAGGCGGTTATGCCAGGTGATGCAATGTGAGACACATGTGAGTCTCTCGCATTGCTCTCAAAAGTGGAACTCCGGCCTAATCAGAACTATTTTCAACAGCAGCTGAACTGCCACCCTCTCTACTCCAAGTGAGTACATTCTGTTATCAATGCGGCTAAAGTAAAAAAAAGTTGGGGAAACATAGGTTTTTTTTAACCACTTGCAACTTTTAAAGGAACTCTGTCAGGTCATATTTCAGTATGATACTAATATTACTCTTGAATAGGGCCTGGGCAGACCTTTTAAAAACATGTAAAATCATTATACTACCCTTTGTAGATTCCATGTTATCAGCATCTTCACACCCTGCAGGGAGCTCCTGGATTAGTCCTGTCTATTATAAGCAAACAGGAATAGTCCAGCTGCTGTATAAACTGTCATGTAACTATGCACTCCCTCTCAGCAGCTCTTTCCTCCTTCCTCCCTCTGCTCTCGGTGCTATGTAGTTTCACTTCTGGAGCTACTGTTCTATTCAGGACATGGAGGGAGAAAGCTACAGATCTGCCTTATATGATCTAGACTCCATTTGTCTCTGTTAAAAAGGAATCCCTGCTGTGCTGTGAGAGATACTATGTTTACCTGATCTCTTGGTTTTGCTGCAAAGAGAGTAGAGAGGAAGATACAGCTCCCCCCCACACACACACTGATCTCCTGTGCCGTGATGTAATGTGAATATGTGACATGCATATTCATCGTATGGGGAATGGATAGCAGAGAACTAAGTGGATCATTCATTGTTAATGACAGAGGGAATGCATCTCTTTATTTGAAGTTTACAGAAGATAGGAGGGGAATATAAATAATAGAAAAACATAAATAGGGTTTAGAGGGAGGAATTAAAAAATGATAACAGTTACATATGGATTTTTGACCTGACAGTTTTCCTTTAAGAGGAATGAAGACAAACTCATTAATAAAGTAATTTGTAAAGTTTCACAACTTTCCATGCTACACAAAACTGTAGAAAAAAAGGATAAAAGCTTAAATATTTAAAAGAAAATTCTTGATCAGGTACAATAGACTCCTATTAAAGTGAATTGGTCACTTTAATTGTTTTATAAGATGTGTGATGAAATATTGCATTTGGTTGAGCTCTATGGATAGCTTCGTATCATAATTTCTGAGAAACACAAAGCAATAATATCTTCTATTCCTACATCTGTGTATGAAGAACGGTGACGGGTGATTGTTGCAGGAGCTGGATACTGTAAATCATTTTTCCAAAACTGTGTTGACACTGTACACCTAATCTGTTCAACATCCCTGACGGCAGATACCATCTGGCCTCACATGAATATTCTATGGAATTGTGGAATTGTTACTACGGACATTTATATTAACTTTCTTCACTTTCTACATAGTTTTTTTTTCTTAACTAAACGACTATTGCAGCAGATATTATATCCTTAGAAATAGTTATTGCAAGGCAAAAAAAGAGCTAAAACTAACCATTAACCCCTTCTTGTTGTGGATATCTTATTATGTCATTTTATTTTTTCCTCAATATTTGTAGTCAAAACCAGGAGTGGAAAAATCAGAGGAAAAGTATAATAGAAGTGTGCTAGACTTCTGTATTTATCACCCACTCCTGGTTTTACAAATCCAAAAATCCCCTTAAAAAGAGGATGAAATCGCAAATCTCAATATTACCGTATATACTCGTGTATAAGCCGACCCGTGTATAAGCCGACCCCCCTACTTTTGCACCCAAAACCTGGGAAAACCTATTGACTCATGTATAAGCCGAGGGTGGACCCCAGCACAAGTATACAGCCCCCAGCAGTGTGGTATACAGCAGCCTCCCCAGTGGTAGTATACAGCAGCAGCCCCAGTGGTATATACAGCAGCCTCCCCAGTGGTAGTATACAGCAGCAGCCCCAGTGGTATATACAGCAGCAGCCCCAGTGGTAGTATACAGAAGCCCCAGAGGTATATACAGCAGCCCCAGTGGTAGTATACAGAACCCCATAGGTATATACAGCAGCCCCAGTGGTAGTATACAGAAGCCCCAGAGGTATATACAGCAGCCCCAGTGGTAGTATAGAGAAGCCCCTAGAGGTATATACAGCAGCCCCAGTGGTAGTATACAGAAGCCCCAGAGGTATATACAGGCCCCCCCATCAGTATACAGTAGCCCCAGTGGTAGTATACAGATGCCCCAGAAGTATATACAGGCCCCCCCATCAGTATACAGCAGCCCCAGTGGTAGTATACAGATGCCCCAGAGGTATATACAGGCCCCCCCATCTATATACAGCAGCCCCAGTGGTAGTATGCAGATGCCCCAGAGGTATATACAGGCCCCCCCATCAGTATACAGCAGCCCCAGTGGTAGTATACAGATGCCCCAGAGGTATATACAGGCCCCCCCATCTATATACAGGCCCCCCCCATCAGTATACAGGCCCCCCCGCCGCAATCCTGTAAAGGAAGAGATTAGCATACTTATCCCTGCCGCTGTCCCGCTGCCGCTGTCCCGCCGCCATCGCGATCCTCCATCTTCTTCTGGCTTCCTCCTCGGTCGCGCAGACAATGATGTCATTGCCTGCGCCCACCGGAGGAAGCCGGACGAAGACGGAGGATCGTGATGGCGGCGGGACAGCGGCAGCAGGACAGCGGCAGGGATAAGTATACTAATCTCTTCCTTTACAGGATTGCGGCGGGGGGGGCCCTGTATACTGATGGGGAGCACTGTATACTGTATACATTGTATACAGTATACAGTGACTCGCGTATAAGCCGAGGGGGGGACTTTTCAGCCCAATTTTTGGGCTGAAAAACTCGGCTTATACGCGAGTATATACGGTATTTCATTAAAAATGTAGCTTTATTTCATAAACACATATAGACAGATAAAAAAAAAATCTGTTTTGCGGATTATAAGATGCACCTCAAATTTAGAGGAAGAAAATAGGAAATATAATTTTTAATATTTAAAAAGGGGATCCGTTTTATAATCTGGATAGTGTGGCCCCCACTATGTAGGTGCCACAGAGGGGTACTGCACCCATAAAAGAGGTGTAGTCACCCCAGCTGCAAGAGGATTTCAGGATGGTAGGAGGAACCCTAAAACCCACACCCCACACTAGATCGTACAGTGGGAAGGAACCCAGGAGGGTATTTAGTCACCTCCAGGGGGAACTAGAGAGGTCGACAGTTAGTCAGCCAGGCGGATGGCCTGAGGAAGCAAGGAGGGTCTCTCGGCTGAGGACCCGGGAACAACATGGACAGATCCCAGATACAGAGAATGAGTGGGGAATAGAGGAACCGGAGAGTTCGCCCCAAGAGAGAAACCGGGTAATGGAGCCCGCACCTGTAGGAACCTTTAAGGCCTGCAGAAAATCCGAAGCACGGGGGTATATCAATATACGGCCCTGATTCTCAAGCGACCATTAGAGGGGACCAGACACAGCAGGCAAGCTGCAGTGATCAACAGAGGCTTACCCGACGGGAGTAAGAGAAGGAAAGAGAAAGTCAGCAGGAGGTCAGGTCTACTACATGAGATCAGATTTCACACAAGCTACTGGGAAGCAGGGAATAATTGGAACAAGAAAGGCACACGCTGAGGGTTCCGTCCAGCTACCAGAGATCCGCTTGCAGCCACTCGTAGCCACTTGTCATTTAACATCTAACTGCACTGAGGATTGTAATCATACTGCTAGAGTTCCAGTAAAGTACCTGGGTGAAGTGACTTTGACTCTGCTGCATCTTCTTTCCATGAACTCATTCCTTCCCCAGGAATCGCTGCCCCTGAGGTCCAGTCCTGCCTGAGGAGGACTATACCATCTCAGCCGCAATACCACCGACCTCCGGAGATCTGTGGCGGCGCTGGTGCTAATCACCAGAAACTGCAGATGGCATCACGACAAACTAATCTTGTAAATAATCACCTGTACATAATCCCCTTTTTCAAGAGAACTGTCCCCCGGGATACGGGATCAGGCGTGTCCACCATTCCCCGTGACACAGTTAACCCCTTCTGTCGCCTGATACCCGAGTACCCCACACCCTGGGGCGACACAATAGCTTACTGACAGGGAGGCAGTGGTGTTGGAATAGGTTCACAGGAGGCATTGTCACAGGCAATGATGCAGGCAGTGTGGTGGGTGTCATGGCAATGCTGTGGGCAGTGCTGTGGACAGTGCAGCTGGAGTCACGGGCAGTGCTATGGGGGAATTCAGGGCAGTTCTGTGGATGGTGCGATGGGTGTCCCAGTGATGCTGAAGATGGTGTGAGGCAGGAGACAATTCAGTTGTCTAAATTAACGTATAATAAATGTTAGCAGCGTAAACTTCAAGTAAAGGGCACGTAGAGGCATTGAATGTGTAGATTGAGATCTCTGCTCATCAGAGATGATATGGTATCCTGTGCATTTTTTGCCTCGGATGCCATTTCCTTGAAGCTTGTACTGCCAACATTTGTTTAATCAAATGCTAGCATGGCTCCTGCCTCACGCCGCTTGCAGCATCACCGGTTCACCTGCAACACCACCCGTAGCATCGCCTTGACATTCACTCCACAGCCAGCAGCACCATATGTGAAACTCGCTGCACCATCCACTGCATGGCCCTGACACCAGCAACAGCACTGCCTATGACAATGCTTCCAGTGACACCGTTCCTTCGCTCCCCCTCCCGGTAATCTACAACATGAATATAAGATGCACCCCCTATTATCCTCCAAAATATTTTGGAAGAAAAATGCGTGTTATAATTTAAAAAATATGGTAATTAATGAGCATAAAATGCAATAAGTGCCTCCAGTGCAGTGAGGTAGCTGAGCTCATTTAAAGTAGCGTTTTTCAGAATGTTGCTAATTAGCGTATATAATAGATTAACCTGTACCCATATTACATATAAGTATTTAAAAAATATATATATATTTCTCCCTTACTGAATTCAAAAGAGAAGGGGTCACTTTACCTCTAAATACTATTATTAATACATGTGGACAAAGTCACATAGAAATAGTGCATTGGTTATACCATAACAGTGGGTGTCAGTGCATGTTCTCAGCTTCCATCCAGACACACGTTTCGACGTTACTTTCTTAGGCCTAAAACTTAAGGCTTCTACTAATAGGATTTCACCGAATTTCAGATTTAAAGTTATCCAATCTAAGTTATATTATAACTACAGAATTAACTTTTTCTTTTGATATCTTTATTTGTACAATTAAAAATTCAGTGTGGATTAGTGATATATTGAAAATGTAATGACTCACAATGAAAACCCACCCCCAAGCACAATACAGGACAAACAATTAGTCCGCTAAATTAAAAGTGCAGTGCAATATATCTCTGTGTACCTTAAGGACTCATGCCAGGCAAGCAGAATTCTCATCAAGCCACAATTCACAGGTGGCCACATATAGAAACATACAGCAATATTGAACACGTCAGTAATTTTCTAAGTAAATATAATTCTAAAGGTGCTATTGATATGACTAGGGTATTAAACAGTGTGTATTGCATTACAAAATAAAGATATAATGCTGAGTGATGATGGAATAAATGGCCACAGCAGACTTTTATTGATTGCAACACCAATATCAATAGAATTAAAATAATTTAAAAGGATTGATTAAGATCTAGCGCTTACTCTAAAAACACCTTCCAACCGTATCCTATACAACCTAGAAATGACTAATGTATCACTTTAGATATTAAAATGTTAATTTATTTTAAAAATCTTTAAAAATTATTATGCTTGTGGTACATGTTTACAAAAACCTTTCATAAGTATATAATGTTCAAATAATGTTCATAAAATCGACCGAAGCGAGGCGACATATCGCCACCAAATTCCCGTTTTACACGCCGCAAAAAGGAGGCAATTGGGTGGAAATGTGTCAGCGATATTTCCATGTCGCAATATCGCTGCCACATTTCTCGCCACGGTTGCGGCGTGTAAAGGTACCCTTACACTGATAAGAACTCCTAGTGTACTTAGAACCTTGATTAACATAAAACTTCTAAAAAAGTCAAAAGCACTTCTGGGGGAGGGAGTGTTTTTTGTCATTTTGTTTTTTGTGTACATAAAAAGAAAATGACAAAACCCCACCCTTTCTCTCCTGGAAATGCGATAGTGCTTTGTCTATGGCTGGCTGTAAGCAGGCGGAGAGCTGAACTGTCCAATCAGTGTCTTCAAATGAGGTTCAGGAAAAGTTTTGGTCCTGAACAAACTTTTATAAAGAATTCAACTGAACCACCAGAACCCAAACTTCTCAAGGTCGGACAATGCTGATTTTACCAGCAGTGCAGCCATTCAAACACTGCAATCATTTCACACTGGTCCGAGCACCGAGCATACCCAAGGACAGTGATGTTTACTCCAGTGGATGGAGTATGTAGAGAACCTGATCCTCAAACCAGAACAGTGAAAAAATGTTTAAAGTCTGTATTTCAAACACTAGAAAGCAAAAAAGAAGCGCAATAGGGTCTTATCATTTATAAGTGTAGGGACTAAATACAACTAGCCACTCACCTGGGAGATTTGTGTAGCAGACAACCAGCGTCAAGGCTTGAGAAGATGGCCACACCTCGAAACGATCACGTAGTGCAAATTTACAAAGGATGGACGGTGTTCCCAGACCTGCGCTGCACTGTGTATGCCAAAAATGGATCAGATGTTGTTCATCACGCGTTTCGGAGTTAGTCCTAACTCCTTCCTCAGTCCCAACTCCTTCCCTGTGGAAGGAGTTGGAACTAACTCCGAAACGCGCCAGAAATAAAGCTTTAGTGATGAACAACGTCTGATGCTTTTTTGGCATACACAGTGCAGCGCAGGTCCGGGAACACCGTCCATCCTTTGTAAATTTGCACTACGTAAAGTCTGTGTTTGGCACAAACTCTGAATTTTAAAGCCCGGTTCACTCATCCCTAGTTGGCGCTGTCTCTAGTTATAAACCCAGTGACCAGCGCATTACCAGGTGAAAGCCATAGTCTACTGGTAAATCAAGGACATCTTATTTCTATTCTTCAAGAGAAAGACAGGACCACACACTGATTTATCAGTCCGAATTAATTTCTATCATATTAAAATAAAGATATGTCAAGCGCTCCGGCAATTGTTCATCTGATGCAGAAATTTACAATTCCATTGCTTGTATGCACATAAATATTCATAATTAAATATTTCGTTTGCATTTCAAAAAGGATTTATGTTTCTTACTTATTTGCTCCAAGAAATACGACTGTACAGATATTTGGTCTACGATCAAAGCCTCCTGAAAGCCAGGATAAATATTTTGGTATACATTTAATTGTGTGAAATGAAACATGCAGTAAAGAGGATCCAAAACTGAAATGTGTTACAGGTGGGATTTATAATATGAGGCCTCATCCAGCCGGACACAGGAAAACTCCTTATTATGGATGTGTTATGTAACCAATCAAGATGGTAGAATGATCTTATACTGCAAGTTTGCAAAAGCCAAAAAGGTAACAAGTGGGATGGATGTAGACCCAATATTAATATCTAGAAAGCAAACTAAAAAAATGACCATGTAGATGTATTTACATTTTTAAAATATTCAATACACGTTGCAACTTAATATCCCCTGAGCTTGCCTCTCAGTACACAACACCACTAGCAATACCCCTAGCTATTCTCCTTGATCTTAACCCCTTTCCACCCATCCCACATAAATTAACAAGCTAATGGAAAGTTAATGGAAGCCAGCTTTTCTAACCTCTGGCTATTTGTTCACCCCTGGGGTAAGCCACGTCAATGTATTTCCCCTTCGGTTGCAGCTGCAGGTGAAATGCAGTCATACATTTTATTTTTGCTTTTAAAATTTATTACATGACAATTGCACCAAACATGAAGCCAAACCAGACAATATCTTCTGGTTGCTTTTTATATGGACCTTACCATCAATGCCAAAAACAGAAACCAAGAGCACTTTTTTATCTATCCAGGGTGCAGTTGGGCCCCTAGGGCGCCATTCATCTAGTGGTGCAGAAGTATTGTACTGTGCGGCCCAATGCTCAGGCAGCGGAGCGGTTGGGTAGCTTTCAGACACTCTGCATCATATGTATCAGTGTGAATGGTGCTCTTTGCAAGCCCAGAGTATGCATGGCAGGTCGCCTCCCACATCTTGCTGGTAGAGGTGATTTATCAGCCTGCACCTGGGCTTGCTTCACATTTGGGCTCTGACTGCGTCCTGTCAGTGCACTTGGTTTCTGTTTTTGGCATGGATGGTAAGGTTTTTTGATGCTGCTTATTTTCTAGTAGTTTTTATACAGTTTTGTTAGGACTGGTGAGCATGGGATTCCGTGACGTGGATCATCAGCTTAAATGTCTTGGCCAATACATGAACCAAAATCCCATTTATAAAGGTTTTTTATTTATCATATAAAAAACTTTTGCACTTTATTATCCATCCAGGGTGCAGTTGGGCCCATAGGGGTGCCATTCATCTAGTGGTGCAGAAGCATCGTACTGTGCGGCCCAATGCTCAGGCAGCGAAGCGGTTGGGTAGCTTTCAGACACTCTGCATCATATGTACCAGTGTGAATGGTGCCATATGCAGGCCCATTGTATGCATGGCAGGTCGCCTCCCACATCTTGCTGGTAGAGGTGATTTATCAGCCTGCAGCTGGGCTTGCTTCACATTTGGGCTCTGACTGCATACTGTAAGTGCTCTTGGTTTCTGTTTTTGGCATTGATGGTAAGGTTTTTTGATGCTGCTTTTTTTCTAGTGCTTTTTATATGGAATCTACTACTCCAGAACACACGGTAAGTTGGGTATTGCGGAGCCATGTGTAAACCAACAAGAGAAGATGTTGGCTGCTTAAGGTGCAAGGGGGACAAACCCGCTACAAATTGTTTATGGCTCTATGAATAGCCCTATATTCCGGTATGCCCCCTCTTACTCCTCACCGTAAGCCATTTATTATATGTCCGTATTGCTTATAATTTCCAGTAAGTAGAATCATTATTAGTTTTTTTCTCCCATGGAATCTGGAAAGACTGTGAGCAATACTATCTTGAGATCGTAAGAGAGTAATAAGACAAGAAAGAGTATCTCAGGATCATAAGTGTCAGATCAAGACAATTATTTTCCATCTTGCCCACAAAGTGCCAAAACTGTTTGTTTAAATCCAAACGGACTGTGTGATGATCCGCGCTGACTGCATACAGACTATGACCACAAAGGATCTGTAAATGATGGAGCTTTATTTCCTACACGTTTCAAAGCCATCGTCGCTCCTTCATCAGTGATACAACCATCTTAGGCTCCCTTGGAATAGAAACCCGGTCTCCGGTGTTGGTCCAAGACACCGTGAGATGTTGACCACTTTTTCTAAAAGAGATAGGGAAACAAGAGGTGCAATAGGGTCTTATCTTTTTATGGGTTATAGAAAATGATATCGCTGCTCACCTGGACTAGTTGTGGTATTCACAACTAGTTTATACATTTAATACAGCTGCTGCTGGATCCGCACTCCATGTGCACGGTGGATAAGAAACTTAAATCCAAAAGGACTGTGCTTTTACGATCCGCGCTGACTGTATACAGACTATGACCACATAGGATCTGGTGCTTTATTTCCTAAGCTTTTCAGAGCAATCCTCGCTCCTTCATCAGGATAAAACCAAATCCAAACCAAACCAAAACAGTTTTTTGTAAACACACCATGCTAAATGTGCAATAATGTCCACACCCAATGGTACGTAGGGGCAACTGACCCTATCTTCATATAATCATTCGGTGGAAATGATCACACAGAGTAGTAGTAATTTGTAATTCACACTGTTAGTCAGTGAACTATGGGACTTTATATATAATTAAAATGCTGATTTCTGGTTTTGCCAGCCTCCAGCTCTATATACCACTTATAAATGGCAAAGGTAAAGGGCCTGTTACACACAACGATATCATGAACGATATCGTTGCAAAGTCACTGTTTTTGTGATGTTACAGTGATGTCGAAAAACAACATTGTTGTGTGTGACACGTATCAACGATCAACGATAAGTCATTGATTGTTGATCATAGATTTATGGTCTTGCCCATAAATCTATTGTTGGTCACCCGCGCATTGGCACGTGTGACAGCAAGCGCTGGGAGCAGGTAATCATGGTAGACAGCAAGTATCTAGGCTGCGCCCAGCGGCTAGTTACCCGATGTATACCCTGGTTACCAGCCTTGTCCGCTTACAGGCTGGTATCCAAGGTACACAGCGGGTAACTAGGGACACAGCTGTCCCTAGTTACCTGCAGTGTACCTTGGATACCAGCCTGTAAGCGGAGAAGACTGGGAACCAGGGTATACATCAAGTAGCTAGGTGCTAAGCACTGCCTAGATACCCACTGTTTACCATGGTTACCAGCCTGCTCCCACTTACCGTAGCCTGGCAGCGGGAGCTAGACATTGTGGAAAGAATATTTTATTCTTTTCCATGTCACTGGTCCACTAGTTGCTGCTGAGTCTGCCAGTGTGACAGCTCACCAGCGATCAGTTCACGATGTGGCAGCAATCCACATCGTTGGTTGGATCGCTGCCACTTCGCAGCGTGTAACGAGGCCTTAAATCCAGCTGATTTTATGTATCTAGATCAGATGTGGGTTTAATTACAGCTGATTTAAAAGGAGTCTGTCACCAGGTTTTTCCCATATAAAATGTAAACTTTTATATACAGTATTCTAGAATACTGTATATATTTCCCCAATGCACTCTGTATAACAATAAAGACCTTTTATTATTTTCACCTATGGGGTGGTCCAGTCCGAGAGGTGTCGTTGGTCTTGATCCGAAGCCTCTTCTCTTGTTTCTTCGTGTGGATGATACGTCCTACATCATCCACACAGCGTCCTCCACTGCACTCCTGCAGTCTCGCACTTCTCTCTATTTTATCAAGTGCAGAGGAAAGTACTGTAATGTGCATGCACAGGGAAAGGTTAAAGAGTGGCAGCACATGTGCACTACAATTCTCTATTCAACTTATAGAGGGGGGTCTTGATCTGGAGACCACATTTCTGATAACCAAATGCCCTTCAAAGGATTCTCAACTTTAAGGCTATATTCATACACGTTTTTGCTCCATTTTTCTGGTGCGTTTTCTCACTATTTTAGCTGCAAAATTGGATCAGCTTTTCAAAAAAACACACTAGAAAATGGATCATCAATTTGTGATCTGTATTGTACCCGCTTTTAGTGCTGCGTTTCTTTTCCTCCATTTACAATAGTTTCAATAGGAAAAGCGGATCAGAAAAACGTTACATAAATTAACACACTCCTTCTTTTGATGGATCACTTTTCAAGGGAAAAAATGGATCAGATCATAAATTCCCTGAACATGAAAACCCATTGATTTTGCTGGGATTCCATTTAATTGATGTATTCACTGCATTTTCACTGCAAAAATGGATTAAAAAACTGAGCAAAAATGCACAGTGTGAATATAGCCTAACAACCATTTCAAATCCAACAGATAACCATTCACACAAGATTAGGACCTCATGATCATGGTAGAGCTTTGTGCAGGAGGCCATTGGTAGAGCTTGGTGCAGTAGGCTGTTGGTATAGCTTGGTGTAGTAGGCTGTTGGTAGAGCTTGGCGCAGGAGGCCATTGGTAGAGCTTGGTGCAGTAGGCTTTGGTAGAGCTTGGTGCAGGAGGCCGTTTGTAGAGCTTGGTGCAGTAGGCTGTTGGTAGAGCTTGGTGCAGGAGGCTGTTGGTAGAGCTTGGTGCAGTAGGCTGTTGGTAGAGCTTGGTGCAGTAGGCTGTTGGTAGAGATTGGTGCAGTAGGCTGTTGGTAGAGCTTGGTGAAGGAGGCTGTTGGTAGAGCTTGGTGCAGTAGGCTGTTGGTAGAGCTTGGTGAAGGAGGCTGTTGGTAGAGCTCTGTGCAGTAGGCTGTTGATAGAGCTTGGCGCAGGAGGTCGTTTGCAGAGCTTGGTGCAGTAGGCTGTTGGTAGAGATTGGTGCAGTAGGCTGTTGTTAGAGCTTGGTGCAGTAGGCTGTTGGTAGAGCTTGGTGCAGTAGGCTGTTGATAGAACTTGGCGCAGGAGGCCATTTGTAGAGCTTGGTGCAGTAGGCTGTTGGTAGAGATTGGTGCAGTAGGCTGTTGGTAGAGCTTGATGAAGGAGGCTGTTGGTAGAGCTTGGTGCAGTAGGCTGTTGGTAGAGCTTGGTGAAGGAGGCTGTTGGTAGAGCTCTGTGCAGTAGGCTGTTGGTAGAGCTTGGCGCAGGAGGTCGTTTGTAGAGCTTGGTGCAGTAGGCTGTTGGTAGAGATTGGTGCAGTAGGCTGTTGTTAGAGCTTGGTGCAGTAGGTTGTTGGTAGAGCTTGGTGCAGTAGGCTGTTGATAGAACTTGGCGCAGGAGGCCATTTGTAGAGCTTGGTGCAGTAGGCTGTTGGTAGAGATTGGTGCAGTAGGCTGTTGGTAGAGCTTGGTGCAAGTAGGCTGTTGGTAGAGCTTGGTGCAGGAGGCCATTGGTAGAGTTTGGTGCAGTAGGCTGTTGGTAGAGCTTGGTGCAGGAGGCCGTTGGGCAGTATGAGGATGCTCAAAAATGCATCCAGATCCGCAGCCCATTGGCTTCAATAGAAAAACCAGATTGCACTATTTGCACTCCGGTTACTGCATCTTGTTTTGCAGCCTGCGGTGAATATCATACAGGCTGCATTTTTCGCAGCGGTTTTTAACATGGGTGCCTATGGGACCGGATCCTTGCGGTACCTGGATCCGGATGCAGTTTTTAAAATAGCAAAAACCCACATTCCAAAATGCGTTAATGCATCCAGATGCAGAATGAGGGTTGCAATTTTACTATCAAAAGATAGTATGAACGCACACGGTAAAACCACAACCGGTAATGGATGCGGTCGCTGCATTGTGCCTTTTAAGTGTGACCCTAGCCTAATTCATGTTCTCGTTCATGTTGTGCTGCTGTGATAACATAATTTTCCTCAGGATCAATAAAGTGTATCGTATTGTATGTTTGCACCCACAGTCATGTGCACCATAAACATTATTTTTAATAAATGATTCATAGTGGCTATCTACTCCATAATTGGTAAAATGAACAACAAAGCAGAAGTGCAATGACAAATGGGGCTTCAAACAGTAAATATAAAGGAGCCACTTCTTTGTATGGAAGTTAACAAAGTCTCTTTTCAGCCCTCTTACATTATGCCTTCTTATCTTTACTTCCGGTATTACAGTATGTAACCCCAGGTTAATTATGAAGCCCGGTTATTATACTGTCGTTGTATAATATGTGCAATTATTGTAATATTCGTTTTCATTCTTTATTTTTTTTTTAATGTGTTGGCTTCAAACACTTTAAGAAAACACAACTAAAATTCTAGACATACCAGAGACTAATATACAACCATTTTCTAAATTAAAATGTAATCGAAAATATAATGATGTCATGCTTAAGCTCCTTTCACATCACATTTTATTGCTGTCCGAGGTGATCCTTTTTTTTTTGCAGGATGACCTGGACAGCCATGGATCCAAATGGATGCCTGCAATCGGATGTCAAATAAGCATCCGTTTCTGATTTTTGCAGGATCCCTTTGGATTGGTCCTCACAGCTCTCTCCACCTCTTCTCCTATCCTCCCCTCCCCGCTCCTCCATCTCTTCTGTCTCCTCTCCTATCTCCTCTTTTTCTACTGTCTCCTCTTTGCACTCCCCTCTCCTTGGTCTCTTCCTCTTCTTTCCTCTCCTCCGGAATAAAAAAAAAAAACACATCCACCTCCGAAGGTTCCAGGACCTGAATCAGCTGACCGGACGGGGCAACACAATCAGCTGATTGGTCGCATCAGTGTGGCTTAAATTGCCTGCCCGATTGGTTTTGGCGGGTGCGCAATTTAAACCACTCAGCTGATGCTGTCATGTGACCAATCAGCTGGTCGAGTTGCCCCGCCCAGTTAGCTGATTCAGGTCCTGGAAGCCATCGAAGATGATTGCATCTCGGGACACGTGGCGGAGAGGTGAGGATTTTTTTTTTATTTTTAACACTTGCTTTATTTAATTTATTTTCACAATGTATGTACCGTATTTTTCGCTTTTTAAGACGCACTTTTGTTTCCCCCAAACTGTAGGGGGAAACGGGGGTGCGTCTTAAAAAGAGAATTTAAAAAAAAAAAAATGTAAAATTTATTAAAATTAACATTACCGGGCCGGGGGGTGCGGGTGCCAAGCGGGGGTGCCGGGGGCAGGTTCCGGAGGGTGAGGGGCACGGGTGTAGGACCGTAGGTGCGGGGGAACACCGGTGGCAGCGAGCGCTGGGCGCCGCCATGTTTTTTGTGGGCGGCTGCATTCAGTATGTACGGTACGGTAGAGGTAGACACTGCAAATTGGCCGCGGGTCTCCTCTATGGGCGCGGCCATTTTGTTGAAGTCTATGTTGCCGGCTGAATATAGTGAATGCAGCCGCCCACAAACAAACATGGCGGCGCCCAGCACTCGCTGCTGCCGGTATATCTGTACAGCTCCGGTCCTACACCTGTGCCCCTCACCCTCCGGAACCTGCCACCATCGGTAAGGCAATATACAGGGGATGGGGGGACATAACAGGATGAGGGCAAATATACAGGATGGGGGCATATACACAGCCCTGTGGGGGAACGTGTGCCAGCCCTGGGGGAACGTGTGCCAGCCCTGGGGGAACGTGTGCCAGCCCAGGGGGAACGTGTGGCCAGCCCAGGGGGAACGTGTGCCAGCCCTGGGGGAACGTGTGCCAGCCCTGGGGGAACGTGTGCCAGCCCTGGGGGGCATGTGTCAGCCCTGGGGGACTTGTGCCAGCCCTGGGGGGCATGTGCCTGCCCTGGGGGACTTGTGCCAGCCCTGGGGGGCATGTGCCTGCCCTGGGGGAACGTGTGCCAGCGCTGGGGGGCATGTGTCAGCCCTGGGGCACTTGTGCCAGCCCTGGGGGGCATGTGCCTGCCCTGGGGGACTTGTGCCAGCCCTGGGGGGCATGTGCCTGCCCTGGGGGAACGTGTGCCAGCGCTGGGGGGCATGTGTCACCCCTGGGGCACTTGTGCCAGCCCTGAGGGGCATGTGCCTGCCCTGGGGGGTTTGTGCCAGCGCTGGGGGGCATGTGTCAGCCCTGGGGGACTTGTGCCAGCCCTGGGGGGCATGTGCCTGCCTTGGGGGGTGTGTGCCAGTGCTGGGGGGCATGTGTCAGCCCTGGGGGACTTGTGCCAGCCCTGGGGGGCAGGTGCCTGCCCTGGGGGGCGTGTGCCAGTGCTGGGGGGCATGTGCCAGCCCTGGGGGGCATGTGGCAGCCCTGGGGGGCATGTGGCAGCCCTGGGGGATGTGTGCTAGCCCTGGGGGGGGGTGCCAACCCTGGGGGGGTGTACCATCACTTGGGGACGTGTGCCAGCTGTACCCAGAATAAGGGGGCCATATGTAGGATGTGGGGCTATATCCAAGGACGAGGGACCATGTACCAGGAAGAGGGGGCTATGAGGGACATATACCCTATATGATTTGTAAGACGGACATTGACATTATAAGACGGACCCCATTTAACATTAAAAATTATTTTTTCCTCTTTTCCTTCACCAAATTTGGGGGTGCGTCTTATAATCAGGTGCGTCTTATAAAGCGAAAAATACGGTATATATATTGTGAAAGTAAGATAACATGGGAACAGAGCAGTTTTAGTGTACTGAGCATGCTCAGTACACTAACACTGGATCCGAGAAACGATCCTGTTTTTTCCTGGATCCGCGCTCCATAGACCCCCTTGTTATTTGCCGTAGACCGCGTCGGATAAGATTCTCTCCAATTTTGTCCACTGTGCCCAAAATCGGAGCAGTCTTCAATTCTGGGTACAGCAAAAAAATGGACACAATCGGATCCGTGACAATTTGGACACAATCGAATGGGCACACAGGACGAATCCATGCCCATAGGAATACCTAGGGTCAAAATCGGATCCATGGCTATCTTTTTACAACAGATAGCCACAGATCCCAAAAAATCGTGATGTGAAAGCAGACTTACTGGAAAGTTACTGTAAAGTTATTAGGACAGTATAGGAGAGGATTCTGGGGTGTTTCCCCTGTACTTAGAAAATATAGCTAACTTTGGATCCTTCTTGAAGGGCTGAAATTTCATTTATATGTGAATCCTGAGCTTAAACACTACAGGTGCAGTGTCCTATCAATGTCCACTCAATAACCCGGATGTCACGGCCTACGAGACATACTGGGATCAGCCTCATGTCACAGATGAATGCTGTTGATGGGAGGAAATAAGGACACACACACCAGCAGTCTAAGTATGACCAAAATTCCACATTTATTAGAGGGGTGAAATACATTTTATACTGTATCAATTTTTGGTGTAGAAAAGAGATAAGATGCAAAACATAAGCACTCTACAGGTTGTACAAAGAGAAAAGATACAAAACATAAACATCTCATTGGTTATTAGCTTTTCATTACTGATTAGTGATATTTCAATCTTCTACGTGATTGGATGTGCATTTCCAACCAACGTATTTGCATCTCAAGCCTTTGTTTTACATAGTTTGGACATGTCGCCGTGGGGGGTATGTCTCACAAATGTTTATCTATGGGAATTGAACATTGCATTAATTTCTCAGTGAGAAGTTTCAGAGCCGTAGATAGTGCGTCATTTTCTAGTTTAGGGCCCATGGTTGAATGTATCTTTTTTGAGATTCAAACAAAATTCTATTGTGTGTTTTGAACTCATATAAAAAGCAAAATTATGGCTCCAGAGAATTACTATGCTCCGAAACCATACTGACAAGATACATTTTTCATAGAGATATATTCAGGATCAATGTAAACAATTAGGCTAGGGTCACATTTACGTTCTTACCTTAGCACAACACAAGCATTAAAAACTTCGAAATTTCCCCCGCAGCACATACCATTAACGCTATGCACTGCCAGGCAATGGAGCCCCATAGTAACCCGGTGTTTACCTTAGGAGCTGGCCACACACAAAGCCCCAGGATATGCGCTTTTGGACAGCGCACAGGAAAACACCGTAGGACACGTTTCCTGTGCACTCAGCTAAAGAACACTTCCTGGGCTTTGTGTGTGGCTGGTTAGCAAGTACACATCGGGTTACTATGGGCTGCATTGTCTGGCATCGCATAGTGTTAATGCTATGTGCTGCGGGGGAAATTTATAAGTTTTTAGCGCTGGCGTCATGTTAGTTCACAAGGTAAGTGTGACCCCAGCCTAATCCAGCCTTTTTAAAGCAGTAGTTCATCCATTTGATTAGCCATTCATTAGATTGCAGTAAGTCGGACTAGGAACACCACCTTCAAACAGCTGTTTGAAGAGGATTTGACACCAGTGTAAGTACTGCAGCCTCTTCAATGCTTTGTTATGGGGTGGTATAGAAGATAAGGAAACGGGAAGCAGTATGGTAAGGGGGGCTAAGGGCATATTTAGATGAGCCAGTCTGACCCTTTGACTGGGAGACCCTGGCTCACCCTGCTCTCAGAGGTAGCTCAAATGGTAAGGCGGTCTGGGTTGCAACCTTAGTAAAAGGGATACGGTCTGGCTCAACTATTTGTAGGTGCTCAGGGGGAAAAAATACTTGTAAAGCAATCAGAAAATGACCCCGTCACACTTTAAAGAAAAGGACTTAAGTAATTTATTTTTTTAAGGTTTATTATTATGCAGTGTTGAGTGAAGACAATCAAATGTTTCGGATCGACATGAGCCTTCATCTGTGAACAGTTCTGTACACAAGACACACACAGAAAACCAAAAATAAAAACATTTTTCATGGAAAACAAACATGTATACCTAGCACAAAAACGTGCTGGTGAATAAACTCAATGGTGTCATGACATGAGGAACGGTTTATCCTAGTGAAGAGCTTGTAGGAAAAACATAAAAAAACACGGGCGGGGTGTGTGTTGGGAGGTTAGAGATTATTTAGCATGTGGGTGAGGAGGGTGAGAGGAAGTGAGAAGGATGTTGTAAGGTGGGTGAAAGGCAAAGAAGTGAAGAAGCTTGTAACCTTAGCCCTATGCTCCTGATAAGCTCTAGGCTAAGAGCTCCTATCTCCACATCTTCACTGCATGGGTTCCTTGTAGAGAATAATCTCTATCTGCGACACGCAGTAGAAGGAAGTGGAGCTACTTAGAGGGACATTGTCAGGTCAATTTTCAGTATGATACTAATATTACCATTGAATAGTGCCTGGGCAGACCTTTTAAAAATATGTAAAATCATTATTCTACAGTGCCTTGAGAAAGTATTTGGCCCCCTTGAACTTTTCAACCTTTTGCCACATTTCAGGCTTCAAACATAAAGATATAAATTATAATTTTTTTGTGAGGAATCAAGAACAAGTGGGACACAATCGTGAAGTGGAACGAAATTTATTGCATACATTAAACTTTTTCAACAAATAAAAAACTGAAAAGTGGGGTGTGCAATATTATTCGGCCTCTTTACTTTCACTCTATTTTATCATTAATGGTACCTTTACACGCCGCCACAACAGGATGGATACAACCCGCTACAGGCTACAAATGTAGCTTGTCGCGCCAATATCGCCCGTAGTAGCGGCGTCTGAAGACGGGACGACACAGCCGGCTACAGATACATCTGTATCCGTGCACTGCCCATAAACAGATGGCAACAAAGCCGATTGTAGCGAGCTGTATCGGCGTGTAAAGAAGGAACAGAAGGGTTGTTTCTACACCATGCTATATAGCTGGGGCGTGACACAGGGTCCCGGTTTCCGCGCCCCCTTCAGCAATCATTGGAGGAAGCTCCTGCGTTGCGATTGGTTGTCGCCGCACAGGGCGGCATATTTAAGGATCTGACAAGTCACACTAAACAATTGCTCGAGCGTCAAGTATTAATCAGCCTCCTGCGATGCCTGGCCAATCATGGTATTTTTGCTTTCTCCTATCAGCGTACGGACGTCTCGTAATCCACAATTGTGGCACGCCTATGTGCTGTCCCTGCTGCACCAGGTCCGCCCATAGTAGCTGGTTGTAGCGGTGTGTAAATGAGGTACGCTGAGCTACAGATGGCTACTTGAGACACCCGGCGATGTAGCTAGTTACAGATGTAGCGTAGCGTAGCGCACCTTGTGGCGGCGTGTAAAGATGGTGCGTTGACCGTTTGTAACCGTTTGGGCGTGCTCGTGCACGTGAAGTAGCCGTTGGTATCCATCCTGTTGTGGCGGCGTGTAAAGGTACCATAACAGCTCTCTGGATCGTGTCTCCATGACAACCTGATCTAGATAAGTTGTCTACTTAATTTGTTTCTTTTAGCAGGTCTCCCTACTGTGCTGTGACAGATTCTGTGTTGTATTTCACTTCTTGCTTGCCTGCAAACACTGAGAGCAGAGAGGAGGATACAGCCACCCCCTACTATTCTCCTGAGCAGTGATGTGCATATGTGCTATGAATATTGATTCCCTGGGGAGTGGACAGCAGGGAACTAAGTGGATCATTCTCTGTGATTGACAGATGGAATTAATCTCTTTATTTGAAGTTTACGGAGGATAGGAGGGAAATATAAATACAAGAGGTTCATGAATAGAGAGAGCGTAGAGTGAGGAATTAGAAAATGATAGCAGTTATATATGAATTTTTGACCTGACAGATTCCCTTTAAAGGCAGATGAAGTGGAGATCTGAATGCACTGACACACCCCTCTACCTCAATCTGCAGAGCCACACACTACAGCAGCTTTCTGAGATTAACACTCAATGTGCCAAAGGAAATTAGCTCAGACTTAAATAACACCAGCAACACACATGGACTGCAAGACAGTCAACATGTGACATGCTTACTTTGATTTATAGTTCCTACCTACCTACAGGGTATTTTTTTTTTGCATTCTCTACCAACATCCTCTAGCTAACAACTTCAAAACCTACTTTCCGCAACCCCAAAACACATACAAATTGCACATTGCCTTGACGAGAGCTCCAGAGGTAGACATTAGACACTTCATTAGAGTTTCTTACAATTTCTAATTTGCACTTCAGTAAGGAAGTGGATGAACTCCAGCGCCAGCTTTAAAGGTGGTGCTGGAGTTCATCCACTTCCTTACTGAAGTGCAAATTAGCATATTTCCTAGAGGAGGGATGTGGCTTTAAATCTCCTTACCTACTTAACTGTCTTCTTATGGTTGCAGGAAAACTCCTCTCCATAAGGTAGATAGCAAGTTCCCAGACCTTATCTTAGCCCACTCACACAGCCAGATCAGAATATCCCACACACTACACTGATGAGGGGAAGTTACCCTGAAACGCAGTAGTTTGGGGTTCAGATCTGGCACAAATCCCTAGTCATATTAAAAAGCTTGTTAGAAAACGATTATGACTTTGAAGAGCTACTTAAAGGTGGAGCTGGATTCATCCACTTCCTTACTGATGTGCAAATTTGCATACTTCCTAGAGGAGGGATGTGGCTTTAAATCTCCTTACCTGCTTAACTGTCTTCTTATGGTTGCAGGAAAACTCCTCTCCATAAAGGTAGATAGCAAGTTCCCAGATCTTACAATTTCTAAGGAGCTATTGTATAGATGGATGCATAACCTGAAGCTTAAATAGTGAACAAAGATTTCATTTTCTGGACTTATTGACTTTGACTTGTCCATTCATTTCCTCTATGGTCTACTATCTGTCATACTTGGGAATTGTGCTGTGTTCTGCTACCTGCATACCTTCCAGTGTAGTCCCCATGCAGCTGAAGGACGATTGATTTATTGTTTTGTTGGATTGCCCTAATGAGAAACATATGACCAGTCTTTGAGTAAATCGCACTCCGATGTGCTAGCACAAATACAAGGAGATGTGGGAAAGAGCTAGTTTAGGCATAATTATATCTTGCATCAAAGATAAAACTGGATACATAAAATAATCCTAAAAATAATGCACATATGGGAATGGTTGGAAATGGAAATAGCATGAAACTCAATTCCCCATTTACGCAGCAGTTTGACTAAAATCATTTCAACCTCTTTGTGAAGCTTTGGCAAATACCAATACGTGTAAACGGACGCTGTGATTGATGTGCATCTTTGGAATTTTGCTCTAAACTGCAGGCTACTGATGTAACACTCAATATTACGATATATGAGACACGGTCCAGAGAGCTGTTAATGATAAAATAGAGGGAAAATCTAATAAAGGTATTATTTGACTTCCAAGTGTGCTATTATAGGCTTGTTAAAGGTTTAAGGATTGCATTAGTTATGTTTACATCTGCCTTTGATCATTTTTCAATATAACTTTAGAATATATGCTCATCTTGCATCACTGTGCTGTATACGGTAAATGTAGTACAACGAGGTCTTCCTGCAAAGAGATTTGTAATCTATCATTATATATAACTATATATCGATTTAAAAATCTTTTGTCAATTGAATTATAATGGAGGATAAAGGGATTGCGCCCATGACCACCTTGTTTAATGGCCACTTTATATGTCCCAACGTCGGTCCGATATTGGATCCAACGACGCGGGAGCGCGCTTTTTCTGGGCAGAATTCCAAGATCGCATAGGAAATGTTACACAGCGCGATATCGGCAGCCAACGCACCAGTGATGTCTACGCCCCCTTATACGGCCGACCCAGGAACGACCATTTAACAAGGGAGAGAATAGGGGAAGTTGTACTTCACATCATTGTCGGGCTTTTACACAGCCCGATCCGGCCACAACGTCCATGCAATATCGGACGGTTGGAGATCAGGCTCATTTTATCCCCGATATCGTTTTGGCATAGTTCGTGCATCGTATTGGACATTTATACCATACAACGCACGAACGATATCGGGGTCAACGCACGAACCACGTGAGTTTTGGTCGGAGTTGGATGCCGATATCGGGACGTGTATTGTGGCCATAAGACTTACAGAGTGGACACTAATGCAAATTTTGGAATAGGTGCCCTTGTCTTTCATTATTTTACTTATTTTCCATGTACCATATAATATAATTCTGGTGCCCTTTTAAATATTTCAATGGCTGTTGGCCCCCTGAGGGCCCAGGTTACTTCTGCATTTCCTTTGATTACATAGAGTAATTTCCTTTTGTACCAATAACCTCAGTGCCCCCCTTTAGTGGAAGGACTCACCTGATTTGGTTGTGCAAGTCACAACCAACTAACTCAGCTCTCTCTTATGCAGCAGGTGTCCAGCAGAGTAAGGATCCAAAGGGGTTAACAGAAAGTGCTGGGTTTCATAGATCCACCGCGCAGACCTCCAGTGAAGACAAACAGAGTGATAGATAAAACTCTGTTTAATGGATAATTTGCCTACCGGTTTCGTGATCTCAGTTATCACTTCATCAGGGCATCAAGAGCAGCAGTATTAACAAGATATATATACACACAACAACATTATATGACTCCAAACTGTAAACTCAAGGGTGGCGTTCCTAGTGGAGCTACATTCATACCTGAATGGGTGGGGTCATATAATAATGGAGATATCTTTCTTAAATCTGCAGTGGGTATGTTCTCCCTACATAAACTTACTGATTTTTTCCATCTACATGAAAGGCTTAGTGGTATAATGCTGGCTCCATGAACTTATAGTTTTGGAGGAGCTGGATCGAATCCCATGTGGATCTTGGTGCATTTTTATTTAATTTGTGAATTGGAGAGTGTTTTTGTAATAGGTGTGGTGTTTTAATGAATTATTGTTATTGATATGTCTTTTAATAGATGTTATCCACCCTGCATGTGTGAAGGGGGTGTTCCCACAGGAAGCACCATCACTATTGAGGGGTGGAGTCATATAATGTTGTTGTGTGTATATATATCTTGTTAATACTGCTGCTCTTGATGCCCTGATGAAGTGATAACTGAGATCACGAAACTGGTAGGCAAATTACCCATTAAACAGAGTTTTATCTATCACTCTGTTTGTCTTCACTGGAGATCTGCGCGGTAAAACGGGCATTGTGTGCCGTGATTAACGTGAAAACTGTTTTTAAGCTGCACCATACAAACTGTACTTTTGAAAAACCGCAATTATACAGCGCGCGGCGCGCGGGAAGAAAGAGGGCGGTACCCTGCAGTGACACGAATCCAGCCTCCTCCCTGGTGCTGACGACATCCGGCAGGGAAGAGAATCCCTGGTGTACCTCGGAACCTTCAAGAGACATCCGGACGGAAGCAGAAGACAGGAGGGCGAACCTTAACTAAGGGGGCACAGGATGTCGCAGCCAGCAGCACCCAGCAGCGGCAGAGCAACCGGCAGAGCTGCAGCGCCGGATCAAGGAGCAGCACCCGGCGGTGCAGCGGCGGAAGGAGCAGCACCTATCATGCCGTTCATGATGCCATATACTCCGGGGGCAATGTGGCTGCCCCAATACTCCGGTGACCCTATTGCTCTTAATGAATTTATTATCAAGATAAAAGCTTACTATGTGATGTACCCCTGACTGAAGCCCAACGTGTAGGAATGATTATTGGACAATTAACTGGTAATACACAGTGGGAGGTTGCGTCCTGGCTGGACACAGATAAGGACACTGTAGAGCATCTTGTAGCTGGACTAAAAGCAGCATTTGAATCTATTACTGATACCCGGGCTAAAATGAGGTTATTTGCATGTCAACAGTAGCCCAAGGAGAGTGCCAGAGACTATGCCTTAAATCTGCAGGAACACTCAAAGTACTTAAACTAGCAGAACCTGCCTTAGCCCCGGGAGCTGACAAAATGCTAATCGACCAATTCATAGAGGGCCTCCTATCCCCTTCCCACAGAGGACAGCTGAGCATGATGCTTCTTCAGAACCCTGAAATGCCATTTGCTGAGTTAAAAGACAGAGCCATCCATCTGCAGCAGCTAGAAGAACCCCGGGATCTAAAATCTATACAGGACCCTGCAGCAACACCTCAGCAACCGGCAGCATCAGCGACATCGGCCATGTCAACAACTGCTGCTGAAAACAGGGAACCAATCTCTAATGAGGCCCTCAATCAAAAGCTAGATGCCCTGACAGACACCGTTATCTCAATGGCTAAAGTCATCAAGGAGCTGCGAGAATCCAAGCCTGCATCCCATCCAAGATCGAGTTGGCAACCAGCAAGGAGGATGTCCCGTGGATGAGGCCTAGGAGATATCAAGTGACAAGAGGATGACCCAGCGACCGCTATCAGCCGGATGGACAGCCCATTTGCCGCCGTTGTCAGAAACCAGGTCACCTTGCCCGAGAGTGTGCTTTAAATGACGATTCCCGGGACAGGCGGGCCGCTTCTCAGGAGTAAACTCTCAAGGTCCTTCAGCCTGTTATGACAGATTCGTGGGAGGACAGCCGGTCATCCCTATCGTGTTGGATTGCATTCCCTTTAATGCCTTGTTGGATACCGGGTCCCAAATAACATCAATTCCACGTGTCTTATACAAAAGGTACTGGGCTGATTCAGACATTACTAGTGCTCCATCTGACATTACAATGAACGTATGGGCTAGTAACGGACAATTAATACCACAGGTTGGGTTCAGAGAAATGCCCATTCAGATTGGCAAGGTAGAATTGCAGAACCAGGGTATTATAATTATAGATGTTGACCGGTGAGAACGTGAACTAGTAATGTTACTAGGAATGAATGTAATTGAAAAATGTTTTTCCGAGGTAATTACTGTTTTGCAACAAATCGCCGAGACTGCCAGAACTGGACAGCAGAGGCTTCTGCACAAAGAGATCAAAGCCCTGATGTTGAAGCAACAGGTAGACATATCCGGAGGTGAGATCGGCAGTGTACGAGTAAGTGATCCAATACCCATTGTAATACCTCCCAAAACTGAAATGTTGGTCTGGTGTAGAGCTCCAATAGGCATTAAAGGGCAAGACTATCAAGCCCTGGTAGAACCCGTGTACTCAGACAGTAGACCTACTATACTCACAGCTAGAGGAGTGGTTGAGGTACACCGGGGAAGAGTGCCATTACGCCTACTCAACTGCGGAGAGGACGAGATCACATTACACATGGCTAAATTGTACACGGTTGATAATAATGCCATCACAGCCGTCGAACCCTTGGACTCATCAAGTCAGGCGGATGATAAAGGCTCAGGGGAAAAGATGGAGAATTGGTGCCAAAAGCTACATGTGGGTACCATATCTACACCTTCCCATCAAAAGCATGGAGTATACCGGGTAGTGAAAGAATATGAGCAAATATTCAGCAAACACCCGTTAGACTTTGGGCAGATTAAAGGCGTTGAGCTACACTATACCCACAGGTAACCATCAGCCTATAAAAGAAAGGTATAGACCGTTACCACCCACTCACTACCAAACCACTAAAGACATGCTCAAAGAAATGAAATCTGCAGGGTTAATAAGAGACAGTTGTAGCCCCTGGGCAGCACCTCTAGTGTTAGTTAAAAAGAAGGACAGGACCATGAGAATATGGGTAGATTACCGGCAGATCAACCGCATCACACATAAGGACGCATACCCATTACCTAGGATTTAGGAGTCATTAGCTGCATTAAAATCTGCTAACTACTTTTCCACCCTTGATCTGACTAGTGGGTACTGGCAGGTTTCTGTGGCTGAGGCCGACAAGGAGAAGACAGCGTTTACTTCACCGATGGGCCTCTGTGAGTTCAATTGTATGCCGTTTGGACTCTGCAATGCACCGGTACCTTTCAACGCCTGATGGAGAGCTGCTTAGGACGTAAGAACTTTGAAACTGTCCTCCTGTACCTAGATGACGTCATAGTCTACTCCAAGACGTATGAGCAACATCTACAAGACCTGGCAGAAGTGTTTGAAGCCTTATCCGGATACGGCATGAAAATCAAGCCATCCAAGTGCCACCTTCTCAAGCCAAAGGTACAGTACCTGGGACATGTCGTGAGTTCAGAAGGAGTAGCACCGGATCCTGATAAAGTCACAGTGATAAGGGATTGGCCAAGACCTACAAACAAGAAGGAAGTAAGGCAATTCCTGGGCCTGGTAGGCTATTATCAACGATTTATCAGCAGCTCCCCTGCAAGACATCCTGGTAGGACAGTCAAGAAAGTCTTCAACCTGTAATCCTCCTTTCCAGTGGAGTGAAGAGAGGGAAGATTCTTTCAACAAGCTGAAATGTGCACTGACGGGAGAAGAGATCCTGGCATACACTGATTACCATCAACCATTCATTCTATACACGGATGCCAGCAGCGTGGGACTAGGAGCAGTACTGTCACAAATGCAAGGAGGCAAAGAAAGAGTTATTGCCTTTGCAAGCAGGAAACTCTACTTGGCAGCTGCAGAATTCACCATCTACACGGCTAACATCCCATTGACCCACTTAAATTCAGCAAAATTAGGTGCATTGGAGCAGCGATGGATAGCCCGGCTGTCTAACTACAATTTCGTCATCAAATATAGGGCAGGCCGCAAGAACGGGAATGCAGATGCCTTATCCCAGATGCCACACCAGGAAGACATGGAAGAGGAACCAGAAGAGTTGGAAGAAATTGAACTACCGGCCTTTCATCGTTCAAAGGTAGACAAGTATCAACCCGGCATCTACCAAAAAGAACAGCAGGCAAGTCTCAACCCGTTAGCACACCATGGATGAGCTGACACTCAGGATAGCGACCCGGCTGTGAAGCTAGTGAAAGAACTGCTTACACAACAAGGTGCGTACCCTAACCAGAACGCCCCAGCTGAGACCCAACAACTCTGGAAAGAGAAAGGCAAGTTGTTCCTATATCAAGGGAAGCTCTGCAGAAGGTTCATCAACCCCAAAACACACGAACTGGTCTGACAGATAACTGTACCCAAGCGAGACGTCAAAATGGTCTTAGAAGCCTACCACGACGGTGCAGGTCATTTCAGATGGAAGAAGTTGGAAGTGCTCCTGAGAGAGAGATTCTACTGGGTTGGCATGAGAAAGTCAATTGATGATTGGTGTAACATAGTAACATAGTAACATAGTTTTTAAGGTTGAAGGAAGACTTTAAGTCCATCTAGTTCAACCCATAGCCTAACATGTTGATCCAGAGGAAGGCAAAAAAAACCCATGTGGCAACACTAATCTCCACATTGGGGGAAAAAATTCCTTCCTGACTCCAGATACGGCAATCAGACTAATTCCCTGGATCAACGCCCTATCAAAGAATCTAGTATATATAACCGGTAATATTATAGTTTTCAAGAAAGGCATCCAGGCCCTTCTTAAATGTTAGTAGTGACTCACTCATTACAACATCATGTGGCAGAGAGTTCCATAGTCTCACTGCTCTTACAGTAAAGAATCCGCGTCTGTGATTATGATTAAACCTTCTTCCCTCCAGACGTAGAGGATGCCCCCTTGTCCCAGTCTCAGGCCTAAGAGTAAAGAGATCATTAGAAAGGTCTCTGTACTGCCCCCTCATATATTTGTACATTATTATAAGATCACCCCTAAGCCTTCGTTTTTCCAAGCTAAATAACCCCAAGTTTAATAACCTGTCTTGGTATTGCAGACCCCTTAGTCCTCTAATAACTTTTGTCGCTCTTCTCTGGACCCGCTCTAGTTCAGCTATGTCTTTCTTATACACCGGAGACCAGAATTGTACACAGTATTCTAAGTGTGGTCGCACTAGTGACTTGTATAGAGGTAAAATTATGTTCTCCTCATGAGCATCTATGCCTCTTTTAATACATCCCATTATTTTATTTGCCTTTGCAGCAGCTGCCTGACACTGGCCACTAAATGTGAGTTTGTCATCTACCCATACACCCAGGTCTTTTTCAGTGATAGTTTTGCCCAGTGTTTTATAATTAAGCACATAATTATACCCTTTGTTTCCTCTGCCCAAGTGCATGACTTTACATTTATCCCCATTAAAGCGCATTTGCCATTTAGCAGCCCAAGCTTCTAGTTTACATAAATCCTCCTGTAATATAAAATTGTCCTCCTCTGTATTGATTACCCTGCAGAGTTTAGTGTCATCTGCAAATATTGAGATTCTACTCTGTATGCCCCCTACAAGGTCATTAATAAATATATTAAATAGGAGCGGGCCCAACACTGACCCCTGTGGTACCCCACTGTTAACTGTGACCCATTCTGAGTGTGTTCCATTAATAACCACCCTTTGTTTCCTATCACTAAGCCAGTTCTTAACCCACTTACACATATTTTCCCCTATCCCCATTGCCCTCATTTTATGTATCAACCTTTTGTGTGGCACCGTATCAAAAGCTTTTGAAAAGTCCATATACACCACATCCACTGCATTTCCTTGGTCCAGTCCAGAACTTACTTCTTCATAGAAGCTTATTAGATTAGTTTGACAGGAACGGTCCCTCGTAAAACCATGTTGATAATGGGTCATGAGGTTATTTTTGTTCAGATACTCCAGTATAGCATCTCTTAGAAAACCCTCTAGGATTTTACCCACAGTAGAGGTTAAGCTTACTGGCCTATAATTTCCAAGTTCAGTTTTTGTCCCCTTTTTGAATATTGGCACCACATTTGCTATACGCCAGTCCTGTGGTACAGACCCTGATATTATGGAATCTTTAAATATTAAAAATAATGGTCTATCTATGACAGTACTTAATTCCTGCAGCACTCTGGGGTGTATCCCATCTGGGCCCGGGGATTTGTCAATTTTAGTGATTTTTAGACGATACCGTACTTCCTCTTGGGTTAAGCAGGTGACGTTTAATTGAGAATTTTTGTTATCACTGATCATATTGTCTGTCATGGGATTTTCTTGTGTAAATACTGTTGAAAAAAAGTCATTTAGCATATTTGCTTTTTCCTCATCCTCATCCACCATTTCACCCAGACTATTTTTAAAGGGGCCAACACCATCATTTTTTAGTTTCTTACTATTTATGTAGTTAAAAAATATTTTGGGATTCTTTTTACTTTCTCTGGCAATGAGTCTCTCTGTCTCAATCTTTGCTGCCTTGATTTGCTTTTTACAAATGTTATTTAATTTTCTGTATTTATTTAATGCTTCATCACTACCTACTTGCTTTAATTCCCTAAATGCTTTCTTTTTGTCACATATTGCACTTCTTACCGCTTTATTTAGCCATAGTGGTTTCCTCCTATTTCTAGCATGCTTATTCCCATAGGGTATATATTGTGCACAGGTCCTATTCAGGATGCTAATAAACATCTCCCATTTGTGTTGTGTACTTTTATGTCTCAGGACATCGTCCCAGTTTATTGCACTAAGATCATCTCTCAACCGTTGGAAATTTGCCTTCCTGAAGTTTAGTGTCCTTGTGGCCCCTGTACTACACGTCTTAGTAAAGGATACTTGAAAGCTTATTAAGTTATGATCACTATTACCCAAGTGACCTCCAACCCGTATATTTGATATGCGGTCTGGCCTGTTGGTTAATATTAGGTCCAGCAGTGCCCCCCTTCTTGTTGGGTCCTGAACCAGTTGTGAAAGGTAATTGTCTCTTATAGTTTTCAAAAACTTATTACCTTTGCTAGAACTGCAGGTTTCTGATCCCCAATGTATTTCAGGGTAGTTGAAGTCCCCCATAATAATGACTTCTCCCTGAGTCGCTGCTTCATCTATTTGCTTTATGAGGATATTCTCCTCCACTTCCATTATTGTTGGGGACTTATAACAAACCCCTATCAGTAATTTATTATTTTTTCCCCCTCCCCTTATCTCCACCCACAGAGACTCTACATTTCCATTAGATTCACCTATATTATCACGCAGGATGGGTTTTAAGGATGATTTTACGTATAAACATACACCTCCTCCTCGCCTATTTGTACGGTCATTTCTGAACAGACAATAGCCCTGTAAATTAACAGCCCAGTCATGACTCTCATCCAGCCAAGTCTCCGAAATCCCCACCATGTCATAATTATTTTCCAACAAAATCAATTCTAATTCCTCCATTTTGTTGGTGAGGCTTCTGGCATTAGTGAACATGCACTTTATGCATCTCTCTTTACCTCTATTCCTTCCTACTAGATTGACTGTTCTAACCCCACCCCCATGCCACCCCCAATTTTATTACTTGTGCCCAGGTTACTGTTTACACTATCTTCCCCTCCTATACAATGAATACCCTCCCCCCCAATCCCTAGTTTAAACACTCCTCCAACCTTCTAGCCATTTTCTCCCCCAGCACAGCTGCACCCTCCCCATTGAGGTGCAGCCCGTCCCTAGCATAGAACCTGTAGCCAACAGAGAAGTCGGCCCAGTTCTCCAGGAACCCAAACCCCTCCTTCCTACACCAATTCCTGAGCCACTTATTTATCTCCCTAATCTCCCGTTGCCTCTCTGGTGTGGCACGTGGTACAGGCAGTATTTCAGAGAATACTACCTTGGAGGTCCTTGCCTTAAGCTTGCAGCCTAATTCCCTGAAATCATCTTTAAGGACCTTCCACCTACCTCTAACTTTGTCATTTGTGCCAATGTGCACCATGACCGCTGGGTCCTCACCAGCCCCTCCCAGTAATCTGTCAACCCGATCAGCGATGTGCCGGACTCGAGCGCCAGGTAGGCAGCACACTGTTCGACGATCCCTGTCTTTGTGACAGATTGCCCTATCTATTCCCCTAATAATTGAGTCCCCCACTACCAGCACCTGTCTGGCCTGCCCTACTCTCCTGTTTTCCCCCTTACTGTAGCAGACACTCCTCTGGCTTTCAGAGGTCATGCCCTGCTGCAGCAGTGCTGTACCTGAACTCACACCCCCCTCATCTGCCAACATAGCAAATTTATTGGGGTGTGCCAGATCAGGGCTAGCCTCCCTGGCACCCTTCCCTCTACCCCGCCTTCTAACTGTCACCCAGCTAGCTACCTCATGGTCCTGAGGCTCCATAGTACCATCCTCCCCCACATCTATCCCATTGAGCAGCTGTTCAGTGAGCAGCAGACTCCTTTCCATATTGTCTATGGATCTCAGCGTTGTCAGTCGTTCATTTAGATCCAGTATCTGGGCTTCCAAATGCACAACGTACTCACATCTCACACAGCAGTATGCACCCTCGGCCGGCTGGTCAAGGAATGCATACATGTGGCAAGATGTACACTGGATGGCATTGCCAATCATGGAGCTCATTTCCTAATGGGGATTGCACCAGACAGAAATGATAAGTAAAAAGAAATGCAAAGTATTAATAAATACAACCAGCAATTCAGTAAGTCCTCCCTTCCAAACTCCCTGAATCCAAAGTCACTGAATCACAAGTCACACACTTACTTCTGTCGCACTTGCTCTGTCAC
This sequence comes from Allobates femoralis, assembly GCA_033576535.1. Taxonomy (NCBI): domain Eukaryota; kingdom Metazoa; phylum Chordata; class Amphibia; order Anura; family Aromobatidae; genus Allobates; species Allobates femoralis. Next base: position 56,326,797 of record JARQOC010000005.1, on the reverse strand, counting down.
ACAAAGCTCGCGGTCACACTCGCTAGAGAATCAGATATAAAGAGGTTTTTTTTTTTTCTTTTTTTCCCTTAGCAGCAAATCAGCCTGTATCTCAGTGCACTTCCAAGGGACTGGAAGCCCCAACCAGCTGCTTCTTATAAACCCTTAATTATGCACCCCCACCCTTAATTAACCCCTTGTAAGTATAGCTACACCACAGGTTTCAAGTGCAAGTAGTTAACCCTTTAACTTACAGGTAGTAAAATAAGAGACTATAAACTTGTAGAGAGAAAAGAAAGATAAGAAAGCCCAATAAAATTAAAAGGTGAAAAAAAACAAAAACAAACAGTCAGCAATTCACACAGGTATTTGTTGCAGGATTCCCAAACACAGAAGATGTGGCCCGTGCAACCTCAGAAGGAAAGATCAACAGAGGGCCCCACTCCAATCCATAGTAACTAAGCAGCCACTTGAGTTAGTCGCATTAGACCACGTCAAGTTTTCACCAAGTCGGTCAGGCTATGTCTATGCCTTAACCATAGTGGACCATTACTCACGCTTCTTAGTGGTGGTACCTGTCAAGGACCTGACAGTGAAGACAGCAGCAAGAGCGTTTCAGACACATTTCTGTAGACTGCATGGTTACCCGGAACAAGTCCTTGCAGATCAAGGTCCAGCTTTTGAATCAGAGATTTTCCAGGAATTCTGCAACATGTACGGCTGTAAGAAGATCCGCACGACAGCGTACCATCCCCAAACAAATGGTTTATGCGAGAAGATGAACCATATTGTAATTGACCTGTTGAAAACATTACCAGAGTCAGAAAGAAATCAATGGCCAGATAAATTACCTGATTTGGTAGACTTATACAACCATGTTCCAGTGAGTTCTACAAACTGCACCCCAGCCTACCTTATGCGTGCAAGACCCGGTAAGCTACCAATTGATTTAGATATGGGAATCGTAAAACCAGACACAGAAGTGGAAGAATCCGATTGGGATACCCTACTTCAGCAATGGTATCGACAAGTACAAGAGTGCGTAGAGAAAAATCTTCAGCAAGCTAGAGCAAGACAAGAGAGAACCTTTATCCAACGTGCTCAAGCAACTCCATTACAACCTGGTGAGCAAGTTCTCAAGAGAAAGAGATGCACTAATAAATTGGATAATCAGTTGGAAACCACCCCATACACAGTCTTACCATCTAACTTAGACAATGCCAAAACGTGTCTAATAGTGATGAGCGAGTATGCTCTGCGCTGCTCGGTACTCGCACGAGTATCACTGTACTCGGGCTACTCGGCGAGCACCGAGTAATCTCGTGATACTCGTGCTGTGCTCGTGGTCCTCATCCCTGCATGTTGGCGCTCTTTAGAGAGCCAGCCCACATGCAGGGATTGGCTGGCAGACCACTACAATGCCACAGCCCTGTTAGTTGTGGCATTGCAGTGATTGGCCGGCCCGCACAGCGTGACCGAGCCTTTATAAGACTCGGCCACGATGTGCTCTGCACACAGCCATCCAGACAGTGAGTGTAGGGAGAGTGTCTGCTGCTGCTTAGGGACAGATTTGCGGCCCTCATAGGTAGATCCGGAGCAGGGCTGCAAACTGCTGCTGACCACAACAGTCCTTCTCAGGACTAATCTAGGAGGATATAGGCAGGGTGATCCAGATCGGAGTCCAAGCTTTACAGTGACCAGAACAGTCCTCAGGAGACTGTTGGAGCTGACTAGCTGTATACAGGCAGGGTCTAAAATCCAGCTTTCCTGTGACCAGAACACAGTCACCAGACTGTTAAAATTGACTAGCTGTATACAGGCAGGGTCTAAAATACAGCTTTCCTGTGACCAGAACAGTCACCAGACTGTCAAAATTGACTAGCTGTATACAGGCAGGGTCTAAAATCCAGCTTTCCTGTGACCAGAACAGTCACCAGACTGTTAAAATAGACTAGCTGTATACAGGCAGGGTCTAAAATCCAGCTTTCCTGTGACCAGAACAGTCACCAGACTGTTGTACTTGATAGCTTTATACAGGTTAGGGTCTGAAATCCAACTTTCCTGTGACCTGAACAGTCACCAGACTGTTATACTTAATAGCTTTATACAGACAGGTTCTAAAATCCAACTTTCCTGTGACCTGAACAGTCACCAGACTGTTATACTTAATAGCTTTATACAGGCAGGTTCTAAAATCCAACTTTCCTGTGACCTGAACAGTCACCAGACTGTTGTACTTGATAGCTTTATACAGGTTAGGGTCTAAAATCCAACTTTCCTGTGACCTGAACAGTCACCAGACTGTTGTACTTGATAGCTTTATACAGGTTAGGGTCTAAAATCCAACTTTCCTGTGACCTGAACAGTCACAAGACTGTTATACTTAATAGCTTTATACAGGCAGGTTCTAAAATCCAACTTTCCTGTGACCTGAACAGTCACCAGACTGTTGTACTTGATAGCTTTATACAGGTTAGGTTCTAAAATCCAACTTTCCTGTGACCTGAACAGTCACCAGACTGTTATACTTAATAGCTTTATACAGGCAGGTTCTAAAATCCAACTTTCCTGTGACCTGAACAGTCACCAGACTGTTGTACTTAATAGCTTTATACAGACAGGTTCTAAAATCCAACTTTCCTGTGACCTGAACAGTCACCAGACTGTTGTACTTGATAGCTTTATACAGGTTAGGGTCTAAAATCCAACTTTGCTGTGACCTGAACAGTCACCAGACTGTTATACTTAATAGCTTTATACAGGCAGGTTCTAAAATCCAACTTTCCTGTGACCTGAACAGTCACCAGACTGCTGTACTTGATAGCTTTTATACAGGTTAGGGTCTAAAATCCAACTTTCCTGTGACCTGAACAGTCACCAGACTGTTGTACTTGATAGCTTTATACAGGTTAGGGCCTAAAATCCAACTTTCCTGTGACCTGAACAGTCACCAGACTGTTATACTTAATAGCTTTATACAGGCAGGTTCTAAAATCCAACTTTCCTGTGACCTGAACAGTCACCAGACTGTTGTACTTGATAGCTTTATACAGGTTAGGTTCTAAAATCCAACTTTCCTGTGACCTGAACAGTCACCAGACTGTTATAGTTAATAGCTTTATACAGGCAGGTTCTAAAATCCAACTTTCCTGTGACCTGAACAGTCACCAGACTGTTGTACTTGATAGCTTTATACAGGTTAGGGTCTAAAATCCAACTTTCCTGTGACCTGAACAGTCACCAGACTGTTGTACTTGATAGCTTTATACAGGTTAGGGTCTAAAATCCAACTTTGCTGTGACCTGAACAGTCACCAGACTGTTATACTTAATAGCTTTATACAGGCAGGTTCTAATATCCAACTTTCCTGTGACCTGAACAGTCACCAGACTGCTGTACTTGATAGCTTTATACAGGTTAGGGTCTAAAATCCAACTTTCCTGTGACCTGAACAGTCACCAGACTGTTGTACTTGATAGCTTTATACAGGTTAGGGTCTAAAATCCAACTTTCCTGTGACCTGAACAGTCACCAGACTGTTATACTTAATAGCCTTATACAGGCAGGTTCTAAAATCCAACTTTCCTGTGACCTGAACAGTCACCAGACTGTTGTACTTGATAGCTTTATACAGGTTAGGTTCTAAAATCCAACTTTCCTGTGACCTGAACAGTCACCAGACTGTTATACTTAATAGCTTTATACAGGCAGGTTCTAAAATCCAACTTTCCTGTGACCTGAACAGTCACCAGACTGTTGTACTTGATAGCTTTATACAGGTTAGGGTCTAAAATCCAACTTTCCTGTGACCTGAACAGTCAACAGACTGTTGTCGCTGTATACAGGCAAAATGCGCAAGGGCGTTGGCAAGGGCGTTGGCAAGGGCTTTGGCAAGGAGCAATGAAGTGGACGTGATGGTGGTGCAGGCAGAGGCCGAGGTCGTGTGCAAGCACTAATTTCGCAACAACAAAGTGGCAGATCTACTCGCTCGCACGTCCTGTCCCAAATTCTTGGGGCCCGCAGCAGTACACCGCTCTTGAATCAAGACCAGTGTCAACAGGTTGTTACTTGGATAGCGGATAATGCTTCAAGTCAGATGGGCACCTCCACAAACACCCTGTCTTCCACACGGTCAAGTGTCATTAGCCGTGACACTGCACATTTCCCCACCTGATCCTCCTTCCTACCACCAGGCCGAGTACACGTCCACGGACATTACTGATCCCACACTAGGACACTCGGAAGAGCTGTTCACGTATCCATTCACAGAATCTGGCCTCTCGCCAGCTCCTGTTGAAGTGGGTGATGAGATGGTATGTACAGATGCCCAAATATTTGAGCAGCCACGTTATCACGAAGGGAACATTGGCAACGTGTCTCAACAAGGGGTGGACGATGATGAGACACAATTGTCAGGAAGTCAGGAGGAGGATCAGGGTACGGAAGAGGAAGACGACGTGGAGGATGATCCAGTAGCTGACCCAACCTGGCAGGAGGATATGCAGAGCGAGGACAGCAGTGCACAGGGGGAGGGAGGCGTAGCATCACAACAGGCAGTAAGAAGCAGGGTCGTGTCCGCTGGCAGAAGGCAGGCAACTGTTCCCCGGAACAACAACACGACACAAGGTGCCTGTGCAAATGTTAGGTCTTCCCGAGTCTGGCAGTTTTTTAAGTTGGCTCCAGATGACTCTAAAAAGGCCATTTGCAACACCTGCCATGCCAGCATCAGCAGGGGTATGAAAACTAGCAGCCTGACCACCACCAGCATGATCAGGTACATGTCAGCCAAGCACCCGACTTTGTGGGAAGTACAACAGAGTCGAGGAACGGTGTTTGTTGTTGTCACTGCTACGTCTTCATGTGTTGTGCGTGCGAGCCAATCCCCTGTCCATGCTGGCCGCGAACAAGACTCCGGCCCTGCACCAGACGTTGCCCACGCACAAATAACACCACCATCAAGCACGTCCCTGTCCCAGCGCAGCGTTCAATTATCCATTCAGCAAACCTTTGAACGCAGGCGCAAGTACGCTGCCAACGCCCCACATGCCACAGTCCTAAATTATCAGATTTCACGACTGCTTGCGCTAGAAATGTTACCTTTCTGACTGGTGGAGATGGAAGCATTCCGCGACCTGATGGTGGCTGCTGTCCCATGTTACTAGGTCCCCAGCCGCCACTATTTCTTCAGATGTGCTGTCCCCGCATTGCATAACCACGTGTCACAAAGCATCACACGTGCCCTGAACAACGCTGTTTCAGCCAAAGTCCACCTAACCACAGACACGTGGACAAGTGCTTGTGGGCAAGGCCGCTACATCTCCTTGACGGCACACTGGGTTAATATTGTGGAAGCTGGGACCCAGTCTGAGCGAGGGACGGAACACGTCCTTCCCACACCAAGGATTGCAGGCCCTACCTCAGTCATGGTTTCACCCAGACTCTACAGCTCCGGAATGTCATGCTCCTCAGCCTCTTCCTCCTCCTGCGCATCCTCATCCACTTTACCCTCCACACCAGTCCCAAGCTGGAAGCACTGCAGCACTGCCTCTGCGAAGCGGCAACAGGCTGTGCTGAAGCTAACATGCATAGGTGACAAACCCCACAATGCAGAAGAGGTGTGGACAGCTCTGAAACAGCAGGCAGATCACTGGCTCACACCTCTGAACCTAAAGCCAGGAAAGGTCGTGTTTGACAATGGCCGGAACCTGGTGGCAGCTTTGAGGCAAGGCCAGCTGACGCATGTTTCCTGCGTGGCCCATGTGCTCAACCTGATGGCTCAGCGGTTTAGAAAGTCATACCCAGAGCTGTCTGATCTGCTTGTAAAAGTTCGCCGCCTGTCTGCACATTTTCGCAAGTTACCTGCTGCTTCAGCCGGCCATGCCGGCTTTCAGCGCCGTTTGCGTCTTCCGGCCCACAGACTGGTGTGTGATGTCCCCTGAGGAGTGGAGATGGATGTCGGACCTATGTACCGTCCTCCAAAACTTTGAGGACTCCACCAAGATGGTGAGCGGCGATGATGCCATTATTAGTGTCACCATACCGCTACTCTGCCTTCTAAAACGGTCTCTGCTAAAAAACAAAGAGGATGCGTTGCAGGCGGAGCGCGATGAGTTTGAGCAAGAAACAGTAGTGGGTGTGGGTGATAACACACAGCCCAGCCTCATCTCATCAGAACATGCAGTGGAGGACTATGACGAGGAGGAGGAGGAGGAGAATGAAGACATGGAGCAACTCTCTGGCCAAATTGAGGATATGCCATGCACACCAGTCATGCCCTCGCTTCAGCGTGGCTGGCCAGAGGACAGGGGAGATGAGGAGGAGGAGGAGGAGGACAGCATGTTCAGTCATCGTGTTGGTCTGGATACTGAAGTGATGGCTGTTAAGAGTCTGGCGCACATGGCTGACTTTATGGTAAGCTGCCTGGCTCGTGACCCTCGCGTTCAGAACATCTTGGCCGACAATCAGTACTGGTTGGCAACACTGTTAGACCCACGATACAAGGAGAACTTTATGTCTCTCATTCCTGAGGCGGAGAGGTCAGCCAAAATGCAGCAGTTGCAGAAGGCCATAGTCACGGAAGTAGGGAAAGAATTCCCCTCACAAAACGCTAGCGGCATAGGTCAGGAATCGGTGGACAACCAAGGCGTACGGCCGAGAGGGGCACAAGTCCAATCCGCCAGAGGTAGGGGAACAGTCTTTACGATGTGGGACAGTTTTCTCAGCCCCTCTTGTACCACAGCCCCTGAGGTGCGGGGTAGTGCCACAAGAAATGCTAAGTTTGGCCAGATGCTGAAGGAGTACCTTGCAGATCGAACAACTGTACTGCGACATTCCTGTGTGACTTACAATTATTGGGTCTCCAAGCTGGACACGTGGCATGAATTGGCTCTCTACGCCTTGGAAGTCTTTGCCTGCCCTGCCGCTAGCGTTTTGTCAGAGCGTGTTTTCAGTGCCGCAGGTGGAATCATTACTGATAAACGCACCCGCCTGTCAACTGAAAATGCTGACAGGCTGACTCTGATCAAGATGAACAAAGGTTGGATTGGGCCAGACTTCACCACACCACCAACAAATGACAGCGGAATTTAAATTTTGTTCTGTGAATTTTCCATGTACCTCCACTCACCCATGGGTACACACTTCTGGACTTTGGCTAATCGCTGGACTGCTCCTCCTTCTCCTCATGTGCCACCATGATGACGGTTACAATAGTTAGGCTGTTGTTTCAGGTATACCCCCAGTGGTAAATTTTTTTGCCCATTCTTTTAGAATGGGCATTACAACGACAGGAGACCCGCTCCTTTTCAATGGGAAAAATGTTTTGAGGCCCTCCGGCACGTCTCTATCCAGGGACAATGTGGAGCCTGCCAATTTTTGGCTGCCCTGGCAAAGGGCTATACTACAATACACCCACTTGAGGTTTACAGGCCCTCATGCATGTCTGTATGCATGGGTCATTGTTGAACCTCCCAATTTATGGCTGCCCTGCCAAAGGGCTATACTCCAATACACCCACTTCAGGTTTACAGGCCTTCATGCATGTCTCTATCCAGGGACAATGTGGAGCCTCCCAATTTTTGGCTGCCCTGCGACCAAGCAGTGGCGAAACAGCTGTTAGGGGCGCGCTGCAGGCCAGGGCTCTCTGTTTGGCTGCCTAGGTCCTTATCACTAGTATGCACCATGGGTGAGTGATGGTATTATCCTTCATGTTTATTGTGTGCCCTTATACTTTGTGCATTCTTTATGATGTGAATCTGTACCTTATGTGCTTGCCACTCATTGAGTGACTACTTGACTGCAGCCTTCTGTGGGTTTCTCATATACTTCTTGTTAACGTTTACATGTCTGCTTTTATATAATTAATAAAAGTTATATTTTATTAACAAAAACTCCATAGTGGTTTCCACTTAAATTAAGCGATTGAGAGGAGTGTTATCTACTTCCTAAATCACACACCTGAGGGATGATTTGTATTGAACATGAGATTAGTGAGTTACTTGAGGTGTTTGATGATTTTGAATATTCATACAAAGGGCTATACTACAATACACCCACTTGAGGTTTACAGGCCCTACTGCATGTCTGTATGCATGGGTCATTGTTGAACCTCCCAATTTTTGTCTGCCCTGCTAAAGGGCTATACTCCAATACACCCATTTCAGGTTTACAGGCCCTACTGCACGTCTCTATCCAAGGACAATGTGGAGCCTCCCAATTTTTGGCTGCCCTGCCAAAGGGCTATACTACAATACACTCACTTGACGTTTACAGGCCCTACTGCATGTCTGTATGCATGGGTCATTGTTGAACCTCCCAATTTTTGTCTGCCCTGCCAAAGGGCTATACTCCAATACACCCACTTCAGGTTTACAGGCCCTACTGCACATCTCTATCCAGGGACAATGTGGAGCCTCCTAATTTTTTGCTGCCCTGCCAAAGGGCTTTACTACAATACACCCACTTGAGGTTTACAGGCCCTACTGCATGTCTGTATGCATGGGTCATTGTTGAACCTCCCAATTTTTGGCTGCCCTGCCAAAGGGCTATACTCCAATACACCCACTTCAGGTTTACAGACCCTACTGCACATCTCTATCCAGGGACAATGTGGAGCCTCCCAATTTTTGGCTGCCCTGCCAAAGGGCTATACTCCAATACACCCACTTCAGGTTTACAGGCCTTCATGCATGTCTCTATCCAGGGACAATGTGGAGCCTCCCAATTTTTGGCTGCCCTGCCAAAGGGCTATACTACAATACACCCACTTGAGTTTTACAGGCCCTACTGCATGTCTGTATGCATGGGTCATTGTTGAACCTCCCAATTTTTGTCTGCCCTGCCAAAGGGCTATACTCCAATACACCCATTTCAGGTTTACAGGCCCTGCCAAAGGGCTATACTCCAATACACCCACTTCCTTACAATGGGCACTTCAGGTTTACAGGCCCTCATGCACGTCTCTATCCAGGGGCATTGGTGAACCTCCCAATTTTAGACTGCCCTGGCAAAGAAAAATACTACAATAGACCCAGTTCCTCAAAATGGGCACAATATGTCAAGACAGGGCTTCATGTACGTCTCTTCTCAGGGACATCGGAGTGCCGCACAATGTTTACACGTAAAATCTTTCATGTAATCACAAAAAGTAACATACACCGGCTGTATCTCACTATTGGGTATGTGCCCTTAACATTTCCACCCTGAGTATTCATTTTGGTGTCATTTTGGAAGGTTTACTGGTGACTCCGTAAAATTGGCGTGAAACTCGGACAACATTGTTTACAGCTGTGACTTTTGAGTGAGAAATGCTTCCAGGGGTCTTCCCCATGGTGTTGCCATATCATTTCAGCACTCCTCTGAGACTTTTGTGACATTTTTAGGGTTTCTACATGCTGCCGACAGTCATTTCATAAAAATCCTCGTGTCTCCCATAGGTTAACATTGGGCTCAGTGCTCGGGCTGAGTACACGAGTATCTTGGGATGCTCGGCCCCAGCTTCGAGCACCCGAGCATTTTAGTACTCGCTCATCACTAGTGTCTAATAAGTAAAGACGAAGGAAGAACTTCAGCAGTTGTGTCCAAAGACCAGCTCAAACCGTGTCCTGAAACTCTGAAGACACCTGAAGTAACAGAATCCGTACAGGTCCAACCTGTCAAAGAGAAAGAAGAAGTATTCTATACAGTTCTAGGAGATTTCCCCAAAACATGGCCAAATTACTACGGAGCAGTTGTAGTACCAATGATTGCTTTCCCTCCAATGGTGGAACCAACACCAGAACCAGTATTACCACAAGAAGAACCAATTCCTGGTCCCAGTGAACTTGCCAGTCCTACAGTCAGACCTCCACCTGCCACCGTAACAAACACCCCAAGTAGGTACACGTCCACCCAAACCATCATGCTAAGTACACTAGCAGTACGCAGATCAGAGCGTAGTACCCAAGGTCAGTTATCGGCTAGGTACAAAGATTGAAATGTCAAATTAACTGTAAAGTGTAAATATGTTTATGTAAATGTAAATTGAACCCGGTAAATAGTGTACAGAAAGGTGGAGGAACTGGAGTAAACCCCACGCACATCAAGTTATGGAAAGCAAGTGCCTGGGGGTGGTGTAGCGAATCCAGGCCTCCTAAGCAGATATACCGGTGGACAAATGTACATAGTTGATGCAACGTTAAAAAGCCCAGTACCTACAGAGACTATCCTGTACGAACTTACGATAATTTCTTGAACTTTGAACTTTTCTTGTTTACTAATGGACCATATATACCACGGTTGTGGTAAGAACTCTCTTGTATATATTCACAGCCCCGGAGGCAATGGACTAAACCCCCGGAAGGACTGCTTTTTGAACTTTTTGAACTCTCTTTGAACTTTAGTGATTTTTGTACTTTTTACTTTTAAGTCTCTGTAAATATTAATTGTATTAACTGTTTACTTGTTTTTCCACACTACTGGAGTACTGTCTTTAACTAAGGGGGAATGTGGCACCCCAAGGGTTAATGTGCCACAGTAACATCACACGGGATCCCTCCCCACACAACACTGACACTACACTAGCACCTCTGGGCCAGGAGGGGGAGCTAAACCAGCTCCCTTATATACTCCAGGTTAAGAGGAAGTAGTTAGTTCAGTATGTAGCAGTACTGTGAACAGTCCAGTTCCTGGGAGAACCGAGAGAGTCTGTAGTGTAAAGGAGCTGCGTCAGGCTTTTCTACAGTCTGCTCATGGATTCCAGGCCTAGCCAGGGTCTGAGGGAAGGAGTACAGAAGACAAAGGAACACATCTGGGAGACTGAGTAACATCACCACTCGCCCGGAGGAGCGCACAGATCGGATACTGGCTCCGAAACTGTGACTGACACACACAGCACAGTAAATACCGGGATAGTGGAGGTTGTAGATCGACACTGTACCTCAGCGAAGCAACACGGCGGGGTCAGAAGCACACGGAAGACTCAAGTTGCCTAGCAAAGGGGGTACCTGTGAGAAGATACAGTGGCAGCAGCTCAGCTCCAAGCAGCAGCAGGGCCATACACACAGCACAGCAGTGGGAAGCCAAGGACCCGGACAGGGTGGGAGCAACCCAGCCCCATTACAGACTCCGTGGACAATACTTGCTGAACAACAACTACAGTAAAGCTTTGGAGAACTACAAAACCATGAGTCTGTGTTAATTGCACCCTTTGCCCTATATTCAACAGCAGAGATCCCCATCTGCAGAGCCGAACACAAGGCTGCATCAGCAGGAAAGTAAGTGAATTGCACCCACCGTATTAACATACCTCATCCAGCACCAAGACAGCCACTGCTGCAACTGCAAAGTAAGTGCCTGTGTTGACTACAGCCCCTATTATAATCCTTGCAAACTCTGCTCTCCCTCACAACCCCCTCACAAGCAGCCACCGTTTCCACTATCATCCCTATCCTGCAGCATCTATAGTATCCATCATAGACTTTAATCACCACTGCCCCGGGGAACCAAGCTCTACCTATGGAGAGCCGTTCCATCTAAAGCTGCCAAACATCATCCCCAGAGGTTCTACAGCAGCGGTGGTCACCCTGAGCACAACCCGTGGGTGGCGTCACGACAAACTTTATCCCCTGTATATATTCCCTTTTACTTGTGTGAACCCGGGACACGGTCCGGACCAGGATCTCCATGACATCCCCAGCAGCAACCCAGTCCGGTACCGAGTACCCCGGCCCAGTGGGCTCCACACATTCAATGCTGCATTTACTTTGCCATGCTGCAGGGGGGTGACAGGTCCTCTTTAAGGCTGGTTTCACACTGCAGTTTTTACCTAATCAGGGTTCTTCAGGTTTTGTGTGCCAAAACCAGGAGTGTCTCCAAAAGCCAGAACAGGTGTCAATCTTTCAATTATACTTTTTCTCTGTAAGTTTCACTCCTGGTTTTGCACACAAAACCTGATGAACCCTGATTTGGGAAAAACAGCAGTGTGAAACCAGCATAAGACACGCGTGAGCAATGCCAAATCACCCTATTTATATATAAAGGTGTATCTCAATAAATTAGAATATCATCAAAAAGTTAATTTATTTCAGTAATTCAATGCATAAAGTGAATTGCCCTTGAAAAAGGTACTGCTCCGAAACGTGCGTTGGGCAAGGTCCCGACTCAGGCTGTGACACTCTGTCCCTCAATATGGGTAAGATGAATACCGATTGTGCACTCAAATGGGAAGTTTGGGATGGGAATTCTCACCAACTACCATAGAGCTCTAGGTGGGAGTGGAAAGCAGGAGATGGGTGAATAGGGGGAGTAACACCACTAGGGAGAGGTTATTATATATACCATCATAATATAGGTGGCAGCAGTGTTGTGTCACAGATGCTGTGGGACATGATAACGTCTTACTCAGAGGTGGGTTGCGGGGGGTTCTACCAGGTTCTCGGGAACCCCTTGTTAAAAAAGCAGCTGGCTCTCAGAACTGGGAAGATTTAGAGCTGTGACCTGATTCTGTAGCCGACACTACGGTCCACATGCATTCTCTGCTCTCTTCACTCCATAAAAACAGGAGCAGAGCTTGGCGGTGTCACAGGGGTGATGCGCAGTAAGGAGCAGAGCTCGGCGGTGTCACAGGGGTGATGCGCAGTAAGGAGCAGAGCTCGGCGGTGTCACAGGGGTGATGCGCAGTAAGGAGCAGAGCTCGGCGGTGTCACAGGGGTGATGCGCAGTAAGGAGCAGAGCTCTGCGGTGTCACAGGGGTGATGCGCAGTAAGGAGCAGAGCATGGTGGTGCAGCAGGGAGTGATGCGCAGTAAGAAACATTATTCATATATGCTTGAGGCAGGGGTGTATCCTAATGTGGGTGTGGCTTAATATGGGTGTGGTTTCACTACACACAAACACAGAACCTGTTGTTCAAAATGTGAATCCCACCCCTGGTCTTACTGTTATGGACATACTTTATGTATGAATATACAACTGTGTTGTTGTTTGGACCCTACACTGTGTTCCTTATGTTCTACCTTTACTGAGACCCCCAAGGTTTGGGACTGTGCTTGTTACATATTAAAAAATGTGAAATAAAACTTCATTGTACTAGAACTGCATTGCGTAATTACACGTAATTGATGAGTATTGAGGAGTGTGCAATACCAAAGAAATCTTAACCTATGAGGGTGGAAAATGCACTGACCGGGTTGGGTGCCTGTGGATATGTGATATTCTCCTCATAACATTGATTCTATTTTCAATTTAATGTAGAAGGTGTAGTAGTCACGCCCTACATGAAACTTAAAGGGAACCAACCACCTCAGATCACCCTAATACACAGTTAGTACATGTCCCTGCACCCTAAGGATACCTTTCCAGCACTGTTTTTGTGTAAAATCTTGCATTAGTATAACTCATATAAAGAGTTTATAAACTTACTAGCCTGGTGACTTCTGGGCGTATCCCTCCTTCTGTTATACTTCAGGGCTGTGCATTCATTGCATGGCTGTGCTCCCCCTCCCTCTGTGCAGAGGAGATAACGATCACACCCATCAGGGCAGGGCAGCAGGCACAGAGGGAGGGGGAGCACAGACATGCAATGCACAGCCCTGAAGTATAACAGAAGGAGGGATACGCCCAGAAGTCACCAGGCTAGTAAGTTTATAAACTCTTTATATGAGTTATACTAATGCAAGATTTTACACAAAAACAGTGCTGGAAAGGTATCCTTAGGGTGCAGAGACATGTACTAACTGTGTATTAGGGTGATCTGAGGTGGTTGGTTCCCTTTAATAAACTAGCTGTATCGTACTCCAGAGATTACCTTTCATTAAGACTCGTGTGAGCAATGCCAAATCACCCTATATATATTCACAAGTGTATCACAATATATTAGGATTAGTGATGGGCGAATCCTAAATTACTTGGAATCGCTTGACTCTAGCGAGTCCGAGCCCGGGACTCGCTACTCGTTGCGAGTCTAGCGAGTCCAATGTTAATGAATGGGGAAGCGAGTAATAGCGAGTAATGTGCAATTTACAAATCACAGATGTGTCTCGGAAGCTTCAGCATGAAGCAATCCTAGTTTTGCCATTGATTTGCATTGGACTCGTTTACTGTGCAAGTAATCGCTGGGAAACTCGCACAGATAAGAGTCCTGCTGTCTGCTCTGTGTGCAGGCTGCCGCAGCTCCAGGGTCCTAGAGCCCGCCTGCTGCCTGATGTAGCAGAGCTGAGATTGTTCTCAGTCTGCTCATTCCCTGTGCATAGACATCTATATCTATGCACAGGGGATGTAGCAGAGAGGACATCGCGTTTTGGACTGCGTCGGACGGAAGAGGATTTTTTTAATTAAAGATGGAGTCCCTAATGGCTTTTTTTTTTTATTTCTAATAAAAATTTTTCTCTGTGTTGTGTTTTTTTAACCCTTTATTGGAGATTCTTAGTGGCTGGGTCAAACGTGGCCTGACATTAAGAATCTCGGGCTTAATACCAGCTTGTATAACAAAGCTGGTATTAACCCCTTTATTACCCAGCGTGCCACCGCCACCAGGGCCGCTGGAAGAGCGGGGTTCAGCGCCAGAGGATGGCGCTTCAATGAACGCGCCATCTTCTGGGGTGGCTGTGGGCTGCAATTTGCAGCGGGGGGTGCCCAGAAAGCTTGGGCATCCCTGCGCTGCGGATTCCAGCCCCCAGCTGCTTAGCTGTACCTGGCTAGACATAGAAATTGCGCGGAGCCCCACGCATTTTTTTTTTATTATTTCATTAAGCCCGAGATTCTTAATGTCAGGCCAGGTTTGACCCGGCCACTAAGAATCTCCAATAAAGGGTTAAAAAAAACACCACACAGAGAAATTTTTTTATTAGAAATAAATAAAAAAAGCCATTAGGGACTCCATCTTTAATTAAAAAAATCCTCTTCCGTCCGACGTAGTCCAAAACGCGATGTCCTCTCTGCTACATCCCCTGTGCATAGATATAGATGTCTATGCACAGGGATGTGCTACATCATCTCTGTGAGCAGGCGGGCTCTAGGACCCTGGAGCTGCGGCAGCCTGTACAGAGAAGACAGCTGGACTCGGCTCGCAAAGTAACAGCAGTTACTTTGCGAGTTTCCCTGCTATCACTGGCACAGTAGCGAGTCCAATGCAAGTCAATGGCAATCCTAGTTTTGTCAGCGTCTCTGACAAAACTAGGATTGATATTGATTTGCATTGGACTCGTTGCTGTGCGAGTAATCGCTGGGAAACTCGCAGAGTACCGAGTCCTGCGAGTCCCTTACTACTCGCCAAGTAACGAGTCCTAGCGAGTAGATTCGCCCATCCCTAATTAGGATATCATCAAAATTGTAATTTATTTCAGTAATTCAATACATAAAGTGAAATATTATGTAGTCATTACAAACAGAGTGATCTTTTTCAAGTGTTTAGTTATGTTAATGTTGATGATTATGGCTTACAGCCAACGAAAACCCAAAATTCATTATCTCAGAAATGTAGAATAATTTACACAAAACACTTGCAAAGGCTTACTAAACATTTAAAATGGTCCCTGGTTTTGTAGGCTACACAATCATGGGGAAGACTGCTGACTTGACAGATGTCCAGAAAACAGTCATTGACACACTCCACAAAGAGGGTAAGCCACAAAATGTCATTGCTAAAGAAGCTGGCTGTTCACAGTGCTGTATCCAAGCAGATCAATGGAAAGTTGAGTGGAAGGAAAATCTGTGGTAGGAAATGTTGCACAAGCAACTGGGATAACTGCAGCCTTGAAAGGATTGTTAAGAAAAGGCCATTCAAACATTTGGGGGAGATTAACAATGATTGGACGCTGCTGGAGTCAATGCTTCAAGAGCCTCCACACACAGACGTATCCAGGACATGGGCTACAACTGAGTTTTATCAAGACTAAAATCAGCGCTGCCGTCTACCAGGACATTTTTTAGCACTTCATGCTTCCCTCTGCCGAGAAGCTTTTTGGAGATGGAGATTTCATTTTCCAGCAGGACTTGGCTCCTGTCCTCACTGCCAAAAGCAGCAACACCTGGTTTACTAACCACAGTATCACTGTGCTTGATTGGCAGCAAACTCACCTGACCTAAACCCCATAGAGAATCTATAGAGTATTGTCAAGAGGAAAATGAGAGACACCAGACCCAACAATGCAGACGAGCTGAAGGCTGCTATCAAAGCATCCTGGGCTTCCATAACACCTCAGCAGTGCCATAGGCTGATCGCCTCCATGCCACGCCACATTGATGCAGTAAGGGTGCTTTCACACGCTGCATATTTGCTACGTTTTTTTAAGCGCAAGCTCATCACAAACCAAGAGTTGAACAATCAGAGGAAGAGTATAACAGAAACAAGTGCTCCCCTACTGGATTTAATCACCCACTCCTGGTCTGTGATGACCTCATGTGTAAAAATAATGCAGCATATGCGCAGTGTGTGAACGCACCCTAATTCATGCAAAAGGAGCCCCGACCAAATATTGAGTGCATTTACTGTACATACTTTCATTAGGCCAACATCTCTGAGTTAAAAATCATTATTTCACTTGGCTTTATATAATATTCTAATTTTATGAGATAATGACCTTTGGGTTTTCATTGGCTGTAAGCCATAATCATCAGCTTTACTAGAAATAAAGGCTTGAAATAAATCACTCTGGTTGTAATGACTCTATATAATATGTGTTTTACTCTTTGTGAATTACTGTATATATGTATAGGTCTGGGGGACTAGATATTCTCCTCATGGAGAGGAATCTGCCTGCCGGCATAAGGAGACAGATAAGCTGATAAGGAGACTTATAGCCGCATTGCTGCTCTGGGAAATATGCAAATTGTCACTTCAGTAAGGAAGTGAAAAACTCTAATGCCACCCAATATGGGCAGCAATCCTTAAAGTCTTTAACAAGCCTTTTAATATGACTTAGGATTTGTGCCAGATCAGAACTCCAAACTGCAGATGCTGCGTTTCGGGGTGACTACCCCTCATCAGTGCAGTGTGTGGGAATTCTTATCTGGCTGATTTAGTTCCCCAGACCTCATCTTAGCCTCTCATACAGCGAGATCAGAATTCCCACACTGATGAGGGGTAGTCACCCCGAAACAAAGCAACTGCAATTTGGGGTTGTGATCTGGCACAAATCCTAAGTCATATTAAAAGGCTTGTTAAAGAGTTGATTATGACTTTAAGGATTACTACTTTTATTGGGTGGCATTAGAGTTTTTCATTTCCTTACTGAAGTGACAATTTGTATATATAAATATATATTTTTTTCTTTTTTGGATAAGTATTTGATAGTATTTTAATTAATATTATATTACTACTTTTTCACTCGGAGAATGGTTGATTTTACCATATCAGCTTTTCATTTTTACAGAAATGTAGAGGAACAGCTGATGCCATTTGAGACTTTGATGCTCAGGATAAGATTAAAACATACGGTTGGGTTTGACCTTTTTTATTATGGGTGAGGAGATACAACATATCTATAACATATCACCGCCCCCAGAGAGCCTCATCTTCTGTGTATAGCAGAGCTTCATTTACACTGTATATGAAAAAAGATCCCATTTGACACACATTCACATTCATTATTCACATTTATTCAGTTACATAAATACACAACCACGGACAGAAGTCATGGGAATAACAAGAAAATATCTGCCTCTGTATCAGCTACATCTATAAAATAGTCATCGGCAATTTACCAGTTTTGAGATTACAGCAAAACTATGTTATTCTTTGTACAATGAAGAGTTATAGAATTCCCTAGAAAATACTTTTTGCATCAATAGCTTCAAGTTTCAATACTTTTGTCGGCTGTTGGAACGAATTGGAACCTTTATTGTTTACTTTCATGGACGGGGGGTAAAAGTCTGTCCTTGTCATGTAATGGGCACAGGTGCACGGCTCGTTACAGTAGAGTTATCAGAGCTATATGTTGTAACAAGTCGTCCTTGTCTGTGATCATCCCATGAACGGGACAGATTGTTATCTACTGGAAGTACGGTAAATGATGAATCCTATCCATACCACTTAATGACAGCAAACAATCCTATTGACAGCTGTGGAATTTATATAATTAAAGTTTGAAGAATTCACCGGAATCCAGATACCTCTTTAAGTTACAAGAACGTCATTTCCTTTATTATAAAATTACGATTTTATGCATCTGTGATAAAGTGAATACTTATGCCCAAAAAATGACAAAAGTATTTAGGTGTGATACCTCTATTGGCTAACTAGAAAAAGTATAGTTCCAAGCTTAAGTGCCCTACGGCCCTTTCGTCAGGCAAGATTACAAATGAATTCCTGAGACAAAATCACATTTGAATAGATATTACAACAGGACATGGGAAAGATGTGTAGATGCCTTTTAAAGAAAAGCCAAGGAGATTGGCCAAAAATTGGTACAAGAGTGTCCAGCTCATTCCTTATCATGGGCCAGGATAGAGTCATCCTTCTTTGTGGTTTTTGTTTAGTTTTCCCAGTATATGTTCCTGCAGGGCTACTTGTATATTGTATCATGTATACCACATTGGAGGATGTACATGAAAAGAAATGCATGATCTTATAGTCCTGGTTTGTGTTGGATATGTGGACTGCATTCGTTGGGGAACTGGTCCTGCGTTTTTTACTGTCCACAGACTGAAGGCAATATTCCCAGAGCTACCCCTTCTCTCCTACATACAGCCGCCCAACTTAAAAGGAAACCTGTCAGCTACTTTAGTCCCCCAACCTAGCGATATCTGTTCCAGCAACTTCCTAGTACATCCCCAAGAATCCCTGTCTAAGCTAAAAGTATGGTTTAATAGTTGCAAAAACACCTTTTATAACTTACATTTTGTGATGGCAATGAGACACGGTCTAGACAGTCTGGGTGTCCTTTCAGTGTCCATGCTGCCTTTCATCCCTGATTATCACACCTTGGCATGAGAGCTTCCCCCTTCTGTATAAATACTACAATCTATGTGCTGCTTCTAGGTATAACCCAAAGACCGTGTCTACTGTCGGTCCTGCGCATTGTATAGGTGCATTGCGTGTACTTGCCGGCTTCAGAATGCGCACTGCGTATGCTCAGGTTGTAGTTCTGAGTATATTGCACACGATAAGGAATGAGCTGGACATGCCTGTGGAATGACATTTCTGTGTTTGTGATAGTCTGCAACCTGGGGTGGTGTAGGAGATTGTGATGGTCTGTAATTGAGGGTGGGAGTAGGAGAG
Organism: Allobates femoralis; assembly: GCA_033576535.1. Classification (NCBI taxonomy): domain Eukaryota; kingdom Metazoa; phylum Chordata; class Amphibia; order Anura; family Aromobatidae; genus Allobates; species Allobates femoralis. The sequence goes on along the minus strand of JARQOC010000005.1, from coordinate 56,307,624 downwards.
TATGAAGGTCTGCAAATGGAGGGGGGATATCATGTGCAGCAAATGGAGGAGGGGATTTGAGAACACATGTGCACCTACTCCACAGTTGTGGGGTCACCTTTCCCAGGGGAGAGGGATTGCAAACCCGAGACACATAGTTGCATACAACACCATCCCAATTCCGGGCTAGAGGATTTGGGCGGACCCTGATTAGGGAGGGCCCCATCTTCTGGTCAGGAGGAGGGGTTAGGAGTGGGTTAGAGAAGAGAGTCGAGAGGAGGAAGGCGTCCGGAGCAGACGCAGGACGGAGAGAGTCCTAAGGGACACGAGAGTGGGGAATTCACCCGTGTGCCCCAACCAGAGTCGGGCGGAGAGGCTGGTTGCCAGAGGGGACCGGCCCAGATCTGCTGAGGGTACTCTAAATCTCAACCAGGAAAATCAGAGGGTACTTCGTCTGCAGCAGGAGTGACCACTACCGGTGAATAATCCGCAGGACGATGGCTATAACTAGGGTCAGTTCACAAAGGCGCAAGGCAGGCGAGGCGAGAATCCAGCGTAGGGAGAGAGCAACCTGGAAGGCCACAAAGGGTGTCTCGGCCGAATATTCCTGATCTCCTGGAAACTAACCTGGCCACACTTTGGAGGAGCACAGCACCCAGCTGGGTGACCTTGCCCGATCAGCAAGTAAAAGGTAAAGGACTTCACGAACTGTGTGTGTCTGCTCCTTTCTCTCCCTGCGGCCCTCTACACCACCGGAGCCCCTTCCCTGCTATAGACTGTTCACACCATCCCTTGGGCCCTGCTCCACCTATGAGGAGCTATACCGTCCGGCTGTACTATCATCTGCTCCAGCGGTCATATCCTGCAGTGTCGGCCACCCCTGGCTAAACACCACAGGTGGCGTCATGAACTTTCCCTTAGAAATAGTCCCCTTTTTTGCATGCCCAGGGCCACAGAGCCAGGTCACCGCCACCGTGACCTCCCAAGCACCGACCGACCCAGTCCCAAGTACCCCATGGCCCTGGTGGGCATCGCAACACAGAATGGGGAGCAAGGGGATGATAGCTGCAGACTCAGTACATGGTGAGCAGGGGGAAAGAGTGTGGGGAGCCATTTGGTAAATTTTAGTACACATTATGTGGAGCAAGAGACATTATGTGGAGCATGTGGACATTATATATACACACTATGAAGAGCTAGGGGGCCTGGACAAAGCATGGGTAGAGAGGAGGAATGGGTGCAAACACAAAACGGGGAGTGTGAAGAGATGAGTGCGAACACATTATGGGGCATGAGAGTGTATGGGTGCAGACACCATATGGGGAGTGAGGGGGTGATGCGTGTGGACATAATATATGGGGTAAGGGGATGATGGATGCAGACACAGTAAAAAGAGGGGGATGTGTGCGAACATATTATGGGGAGCAAGGGGGTGATGAGTATGGAGATAGTGAGGAAATTATGGGATAAAAAAAATGTCAGGTGAAACATAATTGAGACTGAATGGTGTGGGGGTGGAATGGATGCAGACACAACTAGGTAGTGTGTGTGGTGGGGCGGAATGTAGAGGGGGTTGCATGGGGTGACAATGTGAGGCCACAGAAAGGATGGGGCAGTATGGTGAGGAGAGGGAGTGTTATGAGAAGGTCCAGTATAAAGTCTAGATAGTATAAGGGCACACAGTGTGAGAGGGCAGTAGGGAGTATGCATCATTTTGTGCAGGGAAAACAGTGAAGAGCAATTATTTGTTCAGGAGCGCAGTGTAGGCCAGATATTATTATTCAGTTAGCATTATAATGCCATTTTTTTTAAGGGCCGAGTGTTGGGATGTGCTGCAGAAAAGTGGAGAAGATGGAAGTCTGCAGAGATGTGAAAAGTCATCATGGTGGCTGGACAAGATGGAGAAAAGTAAAATATGACCCCTGTGAGGTATGACCGGCATGATAGCCATGGCCGGTATATATCACATGGGCCTTGAATGGTACACACAGGGGTTAACAGCATTTAGACCTGTGTGTGTGTGGCGCCCCGCAACGAGTGCGTCACAAGAGGGTATTGCAGCCATAAAAGCAGCCGCAATATTCTCTGACACAGCAGTGATCTGGTTAATTTAGAAATCCAACCCTACATGCATCACCTAGAACAGAGGGCCAATCCTAGGTCCTGGTGGGTGGAGTGTTAGGGAAGTGTAGTAGAAAACACACAGTAGTCTAGACAGAACAGAAGACAATAGTCTAGAACTCGGAGAAGAAGGGTCTAGAACTAGAACTTGGAGAGGAGCGGGGGCTCCGCACCCCGTGCAGCCCCCGGGCCGTCACCGGTCGGGTGTCAGCACCTGAGGCCTTACCAACCGGGATTGGGCAGCGTTACCACGGGTTCCCAAAAGTCTCCCGTGCCCACAACTCATAGCCGGTTCACTGGTACCGAAGCTGGCAGCAGTTCACCTCTGCTACGCGAACCAGAAAGCGTGGAGGAGCAGCTTTACAGGAGCACCCCACCACCAGCCAACTTCCAGTCGTCTAACCAGCGGTGTACCCACTGAGGGATTCAAGGCTCCCCAAAACATCCAGAACGTACATCATGGATAGAGCATTGAAGCAGCCTCCCCGTACCCGACCTGGTATTCCTGGGCGACACTGGCAACCAATTAGTTAGAATGGAGGAACACTGCGGATTTCTAAGGGACACCATCACTGCTGAGTCCACCCGGTCTACTACCCAACCACTGTATGCCATGTACTGCCTGCTGGTTACAGTAAAGACCCGTTGCAGAGACTTTCTGTGTCCGTGCTTCCTTATGAACTGTCCGTCCGCACTACAAGGTAACCGCAGCTGCCGCACAACATCTTGAGCAGCTCCAGCCTCCGGGGATCACCGCTCAGCCTGTGGGGAGCGTAACATCTTGCTGCTATCCATCCCCCGGGGGCTCAGCAGCATCGGTAGTCCTTACCGAACTACTCATAGGAGGCGTCACGAATAAATTAAAAACCCCTTTAATCTGTTCCACCAAGACGTCTTCACTTTTGATCTGCACTACACCGGGCCCCACTACCGGCAGGCGCGGTCCACCCGTGACAAGGAGGAAGGAAGCATCGCCTGTCTAAACCGGAGTCCCGGCCACGGTGAGTCATGTGTAAATAGATGAGTACTTTGCTAGAACTGAATGGTGATAGACCTGAATGGCGCACATTGGGTTAACTGCACCCATGTCTGTGAGTGTGTGCTGATTTCCCACATTGTGACAGGTGTGGGTGTGGCAGCCAGGGTAATAGCTGCCTTGTGCTGTGATTGAGAGAGACCAGACATATCCTCTAAGATGTGAGGATGTGAGGCAGAGGGGTCCTGTCCCTCTGGGGGATGAGGAGGGGAGCCTGCCTCTTCATGAAGGAGACTCTTGTCCCTCTGAGCCATATGGAACCTGTGGCCAGACCGAGAGGTTGGTAGAGCACTTGAGTGTATGGGGGTCCTGGCTGAACTTGAAGGGGGCTCACTTTGAACATGTTGGTGAGGCTATCGTCTGAGATCTCTGCCTGTGTTGGTAAGGCTTGGAGGCAGCTGGGCATCATGGGCAGGGTGAGAAGACTTTGGAGGACGCTTTGACTGCCCGGGAACTCAGGTGGCTCGGAACCTGGTCTGGGCCTGAGAAGGCTGTAGTCCATGCTGGACTGTATGTGTGTGGTCTGGGTCTGACAAGGCTGACGTCCATGGAAGTCCATGAGGGACTGTGGATGTGTATGTGTGGGCCCTGTGATGGGTTGGAGCCCATGAAGTCTATGTCAGACTGTATGAGTGACAGTCTGAGGAGGTCTCAAATACCAGGTGGCCGTAACCGCCATTGGGATCGACTGTCAGGTCATGAGGGTCCTGTTGACCTTGAGTGAGGTGTGTGGAGGCTGTATGCAGTGTAGCAGCTTGCATAAAACTGGGATAGCCTCTGTAAGCTGTATGGGCCATGTGAGGGGCTGGAGTCCATGTGTGTGTGCCATGTGAGAGACTGAGCATGTCTCGCAGGCACAGTGGACTGTGTAATGTAAATGATGCCAGGCGGGCATAGCCACCATTAGAACTAGACTGGGTCTGTAAGGGTTGGTAAGGGATGCCTTAAGGTTCTGGGGATCATATGTAATATAAATGATGCCAGGCGGGCATAGCCGCCATTTAGAACAGATGGTGACGTTGATATGTTCTGTTGATTATGTATAGTAAAAATGTAAAGTGTAGCTAAAGGCCAGGCAGCCGTAACCACCATAGCAGCTGTCGTTAGTGCTCCTGAGATTCTATGGAGAAGTGGTTACTGCTCCTGGTTAATGTGTGATGTTATGTTAAGAAAGCTTAAGCCGCCCTGCGCTGTGGATTCCAGCCCCCAGCTGCCTAGTTGTACCTGGCTGGACACAAAAATAGTACAAAGCCCCACGTATTCTTTTTTTTATATTATTTCATGAAATTCATGAAATACCGTATTTTTCAGACTATAAGACGCACTTTTGTTCCCCCAAACTGTGGGGGAAAGAGGGGGGTGCGGCTTATAGCCCGAATGTATGGAGTGTAGGGGCAGGGGAGGTGGGGGCAGCTCTAGAGCCGTTCCGGGGGGGGCTGGAGCGGGCTGCAGACAGAGCGGAGATCTCCTGCTCCCGCTCATTTAATATGCACTGCCGCTGTCCATCACTGTGGTGCTGAAACTGCACCACGGTGATGGACTGGAGGAGCAGCACATATTAAACTGTCTGCACCCCCCCTGTGATGGCACATGCTCCCCCCCCATGTTAAATATGGCCCCCGAATACTGCTGCCAATAATAAAATAACAACCACATTACTCACCTTTTCCAGCGATGTCCTGGCTCCCTCCATGCAGCTGCACTCCTCCACTTCCTGGTTCTTCTCTCTGTGAAGCCGGTCATGTGATCGGCTCAGCAGTCTCATCATCTCTGTGCACCCGATCATATTACTGGCATTACAGAGAAGTGGAGGAGTGCAGCTGCATGGAGGGAGCCAGGACATCGCTGGAAAAGGTGAGTAATGTGATTGTTATTTTATTATAGGCAGCAGCATGGGGGGCCATATTTAACATGGGGGGGAATGTGCCAGCCCTGGGGGACTTGTGCTAGCCCTGGGGCATGTGTGCCAGCCCTGGGGGGCATGTGTCAGCCCTGGGGGACTTGTGCCAGCCCTGGAGGGCGTGTGCCAGCCCTTGGGGACATGTAATGGCTCTGGGGGACGTGTGCCAGCCCTGGGGAATAAGACAAGAGGGGTGGGGGGGACAAGAGGCGCAATAGTGCCCTTATCACTAGACACTACTCCTGTGGTGGTGAGAAAAGAAAAGCCACTCACCTATGCCAGTTGTGCCACCCACAACTGGTTAATACAAAGAAAATGTGTTAGAGTGGCACTAGAGGGCGATCCACCAGTCACATGCTATACACCAATAATGAAAAGGAGGAAAGAACCAGAAAGCATGTACAAATGACCGGGATCAGAGAAACAGACCAATAATTCAAAAAAATTTTTTTGTAAATCTTTATTAACAATAATACAGAGAAATATGAGCAAAAAACAAAAACAGAATAAAACACTTAAAATGTGTGATGGACAACCACCAACACAGCAATAACTATGGCCCCAGATGTCATCAGAATAGCTGTATCATGAGACCCAAACATGGGTTTAAATATTTGATTAGGACCTGCTGGTGACTAGACTCACAGGAAGGCAAGCCTGCTGACATGGAAGAATGAGAAAAACAAGAGATTCCAGGACAATATAGGTGGCATTGATCAAAGAACAAGAAAATCATAAATAGCAATCATCAAACCCAGTTGAAAGATGATGCAGCTCAGCTAATAATGAATCAGAATATATTGCACCAATGTACAAAACAGTGAGATGCGACTCAGACTCCTGTGATAAAGTATAGTACAGGGACCTAATGTCCCTTATGGAGTAACAAGAATGAAAGTCACAAATGCTATAATGTCAGTCCTGCCTAGGAGCTAATTAAGGACAAAGTTCTGAGCTCAAAAACACAGGTCTAGGAGAGCACACCATAAACTGGAATGGTCAGTTCAGTTAATGCTGAGGCATCAAAAATCAATCACCTGTGAGCAGGGTGAGAAAACATGAAGGATAAACAAAAGTCAGGACAATGCAATACCAGTGCCTGGAAAAGGAATCAAAAATAAGTTATAGTCACCATAGCAGGTTAGGAGACCAGGGCACATAGCAGCAGGGACCGACGCGTATCGCCGCTCTAACACAACGGCTTCATCCTCGGGAAGCTGTGGGAGGAAGTGTTAGTTCTGCCCATATATATAATGCTATCTGTAATCATGATAAGAGTCACCTGTGTCTGCATGTGTGCAGTCTCTGGCCGTCAGGCTGGATGTGACGTATCGTAACTTAGAAGGAGGTGGGCGGGTAAATAGTGCTGAAAGTAAACAGAGGCTCAGCTCAGGACACAGCGTCTAGTTGCCTAGATACATCAGGCAACTGCACAGTTGAGACTGCAATCAAGATCTATGTAAGAGGAGGGGGGAGCAGCTCCGAGGGGAGAGATTAGTGACGTGGTGGATTGCAAAGCAAACCACTATGTCACAAGACCGGCCGGTCTTTTGGACATTGTGTATGAAAAACCCCCCACTAAAGGGGTTGAGAAGCAGACTGTACATGGGGATGCACTGATTGTAGTGAAACTAGAGTCTGTAAGGCCCACAGAAAGCAAGCCAAAAGGACAAACTACCTGTAATAACCTAAAAGGAGGCAAAAGTAGGACAAAACATGTCAGAAACAACATTAGAAATCCAAATTGATAAGCATGTAGAAAATAAATTGCGAAGCAGTAAACCTTGGAGAAAAGCTCAACAAGGATGCTGCGCAGTAAATAGACCTGGAAGCAATAGTGTACTAGTGCAAAGCAGACCCGCAGAGGATAATATCAGCACAGAATAGTCCATGTCGCCCTTGGATACAGAAGTCCAGACTGATCGACTGATAGATAATCCAGAATGGCCCATTTCCATACTGAGTAGAAAAGTCAAATCGGCTCATCCAAGGAACACCTGAGGTTCCAGGGTCAGTGTGGCAGAAAAGGGGAATCCTCGTTATTCATCCAATTACAAGAAAGGCAGTGATGGAGTATATTCAGGATTTCAGTTTCTGTGGAACACAAAGTACGATGTAAGGCAGGAAGAGAAATGCATCTCATTACTTCTTATAAAAGCCCGTGAAGAGCATCTCCTCATTTAGTCCTTTGGGGGCCGATTTGACTTTTCTACTCAGTATGGAAATGGGCCATTCTGGATTATCTATCAGTCGATCAGTCTGGACTTCTGTATCCAAGGGCGACATGGACTATTCTGTGCTGATATTATCCTCTGCGGGTCTGCTTTGCACTAGTACACTATTGCTTCCAGGTCTATTTACTGCGCAGCATCCTTGTTGAGCTTTTCTCCAAGGTTTACTGCTTCGCAATTTATTTTCTACATGCTTATCAATTTGGATTTCTAATGTTGTTTCTGACATGTTTTGTCCTACTTTTGCCTCCTTTTAGGTTATTACAGGTAGTTTGTCCTTTTGGCTTGCTTTCTGTGGGCCTTACAGACTCTAGTTTCACTACAATCAGTGCATCCCCATGTACAGTCTGCTTCTCAACCCCTTTAGTGGGGGGTTTTTCATACACAATGTCCAAAAGACCGGCCGGTCTTGTGACATAGTGGTTTGCTTTGCAATCCACCACGTCACTAATCTCTCCCCTCGGAGCTGCTCCCCCCTCCTCTTACATAGATCTTGATTGCAGTCTCAACTGTGCAGTTGCCTGATGTATCTAGGCAACTAGACGCTGTGTCCTGAGCTGAGCCTCTGTTTACTTTCAGCACTATTTACCCGCCCACCTCCTTCTAAGTTACGATACGTCACATCCAGCCTGACGGCCAGAGACTGCACACATGCAGACACAGGTGACTCTTATCATGATTACAGATAGCATTATATATATGGGCAGAACTAACACTTCCTCCCACAGCTTCCCGAGGATGAAGCCGTTGTGTTAGAGCGGCGATACGCGTCGGTCCCTGCTGCTATGTGCCCTGGTCTCCTGACCTGCTATGGTGACTATAACTTATTTTTGATTCCTTTTCCAGGCACTGGTATTGCATTGTCCTGACTTTTGTTTATCCTTCATGTTTTCTCACCCTGCTCACAGGTGATTGATTTTTGATGCCTCAGCATTAACTGAACTGACCATTCCAGTTTATGGTGTGCTCTCCTAGACCTGTGTTTTTGAGCTCAGAACTTTGTCCTTAATTAGCTCCTAGGCAGGACTGACATTATAGCATTTGTGACTTTCATTCTTGTTACTCCATAAGGGACATTAGGTCCCTGTACTATACTTTATCACAGGAGTCTATGAGTCGCATCTCACTGTTTTGTACATTGGTGCAATATATTCTGATTCATTATTAGCTGAGCTGCATCATCTTTCAACTGGGTTTGATGATTGCTATTCATGATTTTCTTGTTTTTTGATCAATGCCACCTATATTGTCCTGGAATCTCTTGTTTTTCTCATTCTTCCATGTCAGCAGGCTTGCCTTCCTGTGAGTCTAGTCACCAGCAGGTCCTAATCAAATATTTAAACCCATGTTTGGGTCTCATGATACAGCTATTCTGATGACATCTGGGGCCATAGTTATTGCTGTGTTGGTGGTTGTCCATCACACATTTTAAGTGTTTTTATTCTGTTTTTATTTTTTGCTCATATTTCTCTGTATTATTGTTAATAAAGATTTACAAAAAAAATTTTTTTGAATTATTGGTCTGTTTCTCTGATCCCGGTCATTTGTACATGCTTTCTGGTTCTTTCCTCCTTTTCACAACTGGTTAATAGACCTGGTAGGATAAATATCCTGATGGCTGCTGCTGGACTTCCACCGGTCTCCACTCGTGGAGACGAAATCAGATGCTTTGGGGAAGGAGAGGTGTGTCACAGTCCGCGCTGCCAATGTGCTGTCAAAGTGTTCCGCTTTAAAGAATGCCAGTAGACGGTGTCCAAGTTTAACCTTCTTTTTATTCTCCAACGCGTTTCAATGCCTTTCCTGGCGTCTTCATCATGAAGACGCCAGGAAAGGCGTTGAAACGCGTTGGAGAATAAAAAAAAGGTTAAACTTGTACACCGTCTACTGGCATTCTTTAAAGCGGAACACTTTGACAGCACATTGGCAGCGTGGACTGTGACACACCTCTCCTTCCCCAAAGCCCTGGGGGATTTGTGCCATCCCTGGGGGATTTGTGCCAGCCCTGGGGGATTTGTGCCAGCCCTGGGTGGCATGTGCCAGCCCTGGGGGATTTGTGCCAGCCCTGGGGGATTTGTGCCAGCCCTGGGTGGCATGTGCCAGCCCTGGGGAACGTGTGCCAGCCCTGGGGGATTTGTGCCAGCCCTGGGTGGCATCTGCCAGCCCTGGGGGACGTGTGCCAGCCCTGGGGGGCATGTGCCAGCGCTGGAGGGCATGTGCCAGCCCTGATGGACGTGTGCCAGCCCTGGGGGGCATGTGCCAGCGCTGGAGGGCATGTGCCAGCCCTGATGGACGTGTGCCAGCCCTGGGGGGCATGTGCCAGCCCTGGTGGGCATGTGCCAGCCCTGGAGGGCATGTGCCAGCCCTGGGGGACATGTGCCAGCGCTGGGGGGCATGTGCCAGCCCTGGGGGACGTGTGCCAGCCCTGGGGAACGTGTGCCAGCCCTGGGGGGCATGTGTCAGCCCTGGAGGACATGTGCCAGCCCTGGGGGACGGGTCCCCACCCTGGGGGACGTGTACCAGACCTGGGGGACGTGTACCAGCATTGGTAGGCATGTACCAGACCTGGGGGACATGTGCCAGCCCTGAGGGATGTGTGCCAGCCCTGGGGGATGTGTGCCAGCCCTGGGGGGCGTGTGCCAGCCCTGGGGGACTTGTGCCAGCCCTGGGGAGCATGTGCCAGCCCTTGGGGACGTGTGCCAGCCCTTGGGGACGTGTGATGGACCTGGACATGTGTGATGGTCCTGGGGAATGTGTGCCAGCCCTGGGGAATGTGAGCCAGCACCGGGAAGCATGTGGCAGCCCTGAGGGACGTGTGCCAGCCCTGGGGGACGTGTGCCAGCCCTGGGGGACGTGTGTCAGCCCTGGGAGGCATGTGGCAGCCCTGGGGGATGTGTGCCAGCCCTGGGGGATGTGTGCTAGCCCTGGAGGGTGTGTGCCAACCCTGGGGGGGGTGTACCATCACTTGGGGACGTGTGCCAGCTGTAACCAGAATAAGGGGGCCATATCTAGGATGTGGGGCTATATCCAAGGATGAAGGACCATGTACCAGGATGAGGGGGCTATGAGGGACATATACCCTATATGATTTGTAAGACGGACATTGACATTATAAGACAGACCCCATTTAACATTAAAAATTATTTTTTCCTCTTTTCCTTCACCAAATTTGGGGGTGCGTCTTATAATCAGGTGCGTCTTATAAAGCGAAAAATACGGTAATAAAAAAAGGGCTTCTCTATAGTGTTGTGCCCAGCCAGGTCCAAATAGGCAGCTGAGGGTTGGGGGCAGCCCGTTCCTGCCTGCTGTACCTGGCTGGCAAACAAAAATATGGCAAAGCCCATGTCAAATTTGTTTTGACAAATTCATTAAAAAATAAAAAAAAAGTGAAGGGGTTAATAAGGATGCAGTCCCTAAATGTGTTTTTTTTTTTGTTTTGTCTTTTTTAATTAATTTTTCAAAAAAAAGATTTAAACAGCTGTCAGATCAGCTGTGCCCCACTGGCTCGAGCACAGCGTGGTCGGTCGACAGGGTAGGGGGTATTCGGATACCGGGACAGGGGTTTCATTTCGGTGGGGATCACGGCTGGTCGCTTCCCGGTTCCGTGCCCTGGACCCTCAGTGGCGGGGTGGGGGCGATGATGATGATGGGGATTTGTAACGTGATGCCACCTGTGGTACCTGGTAATAGTATTACCAGCGATGCGGCCAGCCGCTGAGGTGATGGGAATGCAGCTTTGGTAGTACAGACCCCCACAAGTGGAGCTTTACCTCAGGGCAGTGGGGTGGATGAGGGGAGTTGTAGTCCTCACCTCGATGAGACTGTAGAAGCCCTCCGGGCGGCGGATGGAAGGAGACAAGACACCAGATCAGCTCAAACAGTTCTTTACTTGCACCAGGTGGAAAAGGATACACAGTACAGTCTGGTTTAATAAAAGTTAGGTATTAAGCTGCATGAACTCTAAAAAGATGCCACTGACAAATCCAACTCATCCCGCATATATCAAACATTCATACAACAATGTCAATGAAGAAATAAAAAAGTATGTCTCCTGGAATGCAATGATAAAAAAAATACAAAAAACTGTGTGGATGTTAAGGCCAGCTTCACGCCATGTTTTTTTACTATCAGCTTCTGTCTGATGTTTTGCAGGATGCACCGGACAGAACCTGACAGCTCTGGAACAACAGAACCATAGGGCAAATATGCCCTCCGATCCTGTTTTCTGCCCAAATCATTAGTACGCTCAGCTGCCGCTGTCTAAGTGCTGAAATCTCAGCCCCGGAGCTTTCCAGGTGCAGAAATTTCAGCCGTCGGCCCTGTGAGCTGAGCTGTCCAGGTGCTGAACAAGTGCGGCTGGAATTTCAAAGCCGCTGCTCGTTTATCACCCAGCATCTGGGAACCGAAATGATTTTCTGTCGGATCCAGCGCCCATAGACTCCGATGTTATGGGGCGCGGGACCACGTCGGACCCGGGAGGATCTGATTTTGTCCAATTTTTGCACCGGACACAAGCAAGCTCCGATTTTGTGTCTTGGGCAAAAAAACTAAATGTGCTGGATCCTCCCGGACAGGACAAAACCGGACAGGGCAAATAGCTGCCATCCGGCCCCATAGGAATACTATGGGGCCAAAATCGGATCACAAAAACCATGGTGTGAAGCCGCCCTAAGGTTAAATTACACCTGGTCCTTAAGGGATTATACTCGTATTCATAGATGGATAGTATTGGCTAGTGCTTGTAAAAATATGAACTTTTGTAATTCATTGGTTAATAAGTTGTCCTTGAGATTTTAGAACTTTTTTTTATACAGCTCATTGCCTTGGAGTAAGACCACTGCTGCTATCTGGTTTATAAAAACTGTGCTAAAACTGGCCAGGATTAGGAGGTAACCGCGATTTCCCATGATTCTGGCAAGCTTCAAATCAGTGATTACAAACACAATAGTAAAGAGCTTGTAAGCGTGGCGCATGTTCCGCTGTCTGGCAGTAGTGGTCGGTCTCTTAGGAAATAAGCTGCAAACAAAAGAAAAGTGTTATCGGTAATTTAGGGATGAGCCAGACTAAGATGCTTAAGTGTTCAGTACTCAAAACGAGAAGGTCGGACACTTGGACGGGCTCGACCCGAGTTCCGAGTATGGAAGTCAATGAAAAACTCAACTATTTTTCTGGAAAATCTCTCTCTGCCTCCTTCTCTCTCTTTTTCTCTCGTCCTCTCGGGCGGGAACTCATTCCTTCTTGTCGGTAACTTGAATATTGCGATCGAGCCCCTCCTTGCTCTAATGAGCGAGCTCAACCACCCCAATACTTGATTGAGTATCGAGCTGTGCCAAGCACATTCGCTTGTTACTTCTCAAGATTGCCTCAAAAATTTCAATAAGCAGTAATTTGCAAAATTAGTTTTATTTATAAATATTATCCAACAACCATTTTTAAAGCTTGGATCAATGAATTATATAATTCAATTATATGTAGATGTCAGATATAAATAAATGTAGTTGACAGATGGAGCAGCTACCAGATGTAGTAATGTACTGCCCTGACCATAATTTGGAACACCTATATAAGATATTATTACTGGTATTAGTGTAGTGACCCAGTCCAGATTATGTCTGGCCCTTTAAGTAATCCTGGACCACCAGTAGCCTCTGTACACTGCAACTCACCCTTCAGCTGTCCCTATACTGTTAGGCCCCTTTCACATCAGCGTTTTTTTCAAATCGCGGCAGATGCGGTGAAAAAAACGCATCTGCCGCGATTACCGCATACCGGCTGCACTTGCGGCACGGTTGCGGCGCGGTTGCGGTAAACGCCATACAAGGTATAGGCGGACTTGCGGCAGGTACGACAAGTGCGGTTGTGGCACTTGCGGCAAGTGCGGCCGCGAAAAAAAACCGCGGTCAGCCGCGGTTTTCTGGTCGTCATAATGGGAGACCCAGACAATGGGGTTTAGGGCTCTGCCCTCCGGAGGTCACACTAGGTACTACAAGTTTGTAGACACCCCCTCCTCCGCTTATAAACCCCCACCGTAGGAGACATCCTCAGTTTTAAACTTAGTGTGCTCGGAGGATCACGCTTTGCTTGCACTTCACTGCATTCTCACAGCTTACGTGATGGCGTATGAAGACAAGGTAAAATGGTCCCGCTCGGGACCCCCGACAGCCTCCCCGCTCACCCTCTGCGGAACACGCTGGTGGAGGTACCGGAGGGCTTTTAGCCTGGACACTTCAGTGTTCTCCCGGTACGCTGTCGCGCTCTTTCCTTTCCATCCCTCCATGGAGGCTCTGGTAAGGGGGAGCCTGGAGCCTTGCACAGCTCCGCTCCGTCCGAGGCCTCCCTAAATGGTGCTTACAGACCGGACGGAGCCAGCCCAGTCCGAGGCCTCCCTAAATGGTGCTTACACTCCGGACTGGTGCTGTACCCCCGTCCGAGGCCTCCCTAAAGGTGCTTACAGACCGGACCGGCACTGAGGCACCTGGTGTGTCTCCTGTGTGCCTGGGGGTAGTGTCTGTCACTGTGGTGTCATGACACTCAGACCGCGCGGTTACCCTCGGGTCCGCGGTTCTGGCGGTGACCCTGTGCTGGGGTCTCCCTGGCTGACCGCCCTGTGTGTCACAGGGGCTGAGGCTGTAGACTGCGGGTGTTTGTGTGTACATGCAGTCTGAGTGTGTGTGTGTTGATATTTCACACTCTTTTCCCGCGCTGCGGGCTCCGGCACCTCCATTGCTGAGGCAGCCTGGAGGAGGAGGAGGCAGCCCTTGTGGTGACATCACCGCTGGGCGTGTTGTGTGTTCTTCCCGCGTGTTCCAGGCTCCGCCCACATCTTCACTGTCGGCGGCCATCTTCTCCCTCACTTCCCGGCTGGGATCTGACGGCAGCGCGTGTCTGCACTTACAAGGGAGACCGGAACTCGCGGAGGTCACACACACACACCGCTTCCTCCTACCGCTTTACTGCGGTCGGTAAGCCACCGGGATTCCCGGTTTGTTTGTGAACTTTGGCTTATATTCCCCTCACTGTGGAGATGTCCTCAGTTGGGAAGCATGCTGCTAAGGCGGCGGTGGTCTCCATTGCCTGTATTACATGCAACGGGACACTGGTGGAGGGGTCCTGCAATAACTGCGGACGCCCAGAGGCCCGGTCTGCTACTACTGAGTCTGCAAATCCGGGATTATACCCTGAGGTTCAGGTGATCCCAGGGCCATGGGAAACGCAGAATAAGATCAATGAATCTCTGCTGTCCCAGATGTCCTCCATGTCGCAAACCCTGGAGGCACTGCATAGGAGACTGGAGAACCCAGCTACTCCTCCTAGTTACCCCGGGTGTCTCTTACTTCTGCTGTAAGACCCCCTAAGCGAGCTCGTGAGGCTTCTCCTGAGCTCCAGACTCTCTCTGAGGAGGAGCGTTCCTCTGATGGTGAGGAAGATGATGGGGGTTCTACTCTCGGGTCTATGTCTGAACCTCCAGATGGGGTGGAGGATCTGGTGTCCTCCATCAATGAGACATTGCGTCTTGTCACTCCTCCTGAGGAGGTGACTGTACACCCCAAGGAGGTCTATCAATGGCTGCGGCCAGAGGCTAGACCAAGTGGCTCCTTCATGGACCACACTAATTTCGGAAGGGTGATTAAAGCTCCCAGGTTGCATCCTGGGCGGCGTTATGTCCGTAAAACTAAGGACAATCGCTTTCCCTTTCCCCAGGAGGCGCTCCAGGAATGGTCGCAGTCTCCCAAGGTGGATGCTTCCATGACTAGGATTGCTGCGCGCTCCTTGTTTTCTGCCTCTGATAGCTCCTCATTGAAGGATGCTACTGATAGACAGGTCGAGCAACTCGCCAAGTCTTCCTATGAGGCTGTGGGGTCTTCGTTTGCCCCTAATTTTGCCGCAGTCTGGACCCTACAAGCGATCACTATCTGTTTGGATGGTATCACTGATCTAGCTAGGTCCAGTCCAGAGGTCCTGGCGCTCACTGAGAGAGCAAGGGCCTATGCGGACTATGCCAGGACGGCATCTTTGGAAACTGCCACTCGCTCTGCTGTGGCCTCGGCCAATGCAATTGCGATCCGCAGGCTGTTGTGGCTGCGTCTTTGGGACTCAGATGCCACATCTAAGAAGATTTTACAAAATCTTCCGTTCGCTGGTGACAGGCTTTTTGGCACCGAACTGGACAAATTGATAAAGGATTCTGCTGAGTCTAAGATCCCGCAGAATAAGCCTAAGCCACGGTACACCGTGAAAAGGAACCCTAAGCAGTGGTCCTTTCGCTCCGGTTCACAGTCATCAACGACGTCCACTCGCTCAGACCGAGGGGGCAAGCCTGCTACTCAGTGGCGTTCCAAGAGTCGTCAGAAGAAGCCGGCGGGGGCAGCGGCTGCCACCCCCAAGCCCGCCTCGACATGACTCGCTCTCTCATCCTGCCTCCCCACAGGTGGGGGGCCGCCTGTCTTGCTTTCAGGACAAGTGGCTTCTTCACATTCAAGATCAGTGGGTTCGAGACGTGATCTCGCGAGGGTACAGGATAGAGCTTACGTCAAAACCGATATCCCGATTCCATCGGTCGGTTCCATCTCCAGAAAAGGCTCAGGCTTTTCACCTGGTGTTGGAGGGGCTCCGCAGAGACGGAGTGGTGGTCCCTGTGCCCACGGAAGAGAGGTTCAGGGGTTTTTACTCCAACCTCTTTATTGTCCCAAAGAAGGACGGCTCCTTTCGCCCGGTTTTGGACCTCAAGTTGTTCAACCGTCACGTGTTGGTTCGGAAGTTCCGCATGGAATCCCTGCGCTCAGTGATCGCGGCTGTGTCACAGGGAGACTTCCTAGCGTCCATCGATATCAGGGACGCTTACCTTCACGTTCCCATTGCACCAGCTCATCAGCGCTGGTTGAGATTCGCAGTGGGGGAAGAGCACTTCCAATTTGTGGCACTGCCATTCGGGCTAGCCTCGGCACCACGGGTGTTCACAAAGGTGATGGCCTCCATGATGGCTCTCCTGCATGCGCAGGGACACGCCGTCATACCCTATTTGGACGACCTGTTGGTCAGGGCGCCATCGGAAGACCTTTGTCGGGTGAGCCTGGAGGTGACCATGAAGTCTCTGGAACGGTTCGGGTGGCTTATCAACATTCAAAAGTCGACCCTGGTTCCGACCCAGTCATTGACATATCTGGGCATGGACTTCCACACGGACTCGGCCCTGGTGTCCCTACCTCAGGCCAAGCAGCTTGCGATCCAATCAGGAGTGCAGAATGTCCTCCTGTCGCCACAGTCATCCCTACGGGTATTGATGAGACTGGTGGGTCGCATGGTAGCGGCGATAGAGGCGGTGCCGTTCGCACAGTTTCGCCTCCGTCCTCTCCAGCTGGAGATTCTTCACAGATGGGACAAGAGGACGATCTCTCTGAATCGGCTGGTGACGCTGTCACAACCAACCAGGGACTCTCTACAGTGGTGGCTCCAGCCACATCACCTGTCACGGGGCCGGTCCTTCCTAAAACCGTCATGGTTAGTGGTGACCACAGACGCCAGTCTGAAGGGCTGGGGTGCGGTGTTCTTGCACCACAGGGCTCAAGGCCTCTGGACTCAGTCGGAGTCGGCGTTGCAGATCAACGTGCTGGAGATCAAGGCGGTTTTTCTGGCGCTACTGGCGTTTCAGAAATTCCTGTCAGGACAACCCATTCGGGTACAGTCCGACAATGCGACGGCCGTCGCCTACATAAATCATCAGGGAGGGACCAGAAGTGCTCAGGCCCTCGCCGAAGTCCACCGCATTCTACTCTGGGTGGAGGAAAACGGCTGCCTGATCTCCGCAGTTCACATCCCAGGGGTCGAGAACTGGGAGGCCGACTATCTGAGCCGACAGGGGATAGACGCCGGAGAGTGGTCCCTACATCCAGACGTCTTCCGGGACATCTGCAGCAGATGGGGCACTCCGGACGTGGATCTGATGGCCTCACGGCTGAATCATCAGGTGCCCCAATACATGGCGAGATCTTGGGATCCACAGTCTCTGGGGGCGGATGCCCTGATCCTGAGCTGGTCCAGCTTTCAGCGGCCATATGTGTTTCCGCCTCTGGCTCTGATTCCCAGGGTCCTGTGGAAGATCAGGACAGAATGCAGAGTGGCCATTCTAGTGGCTCCAGATTGGCCCAGGAGGTCTTGGTACCCGGACCTGTGGCAACTGTCAGGCGGACACCGGTGGGCTCTTCCAGAACGCGCAGATCTACTCGCGCAAGGCCCGTTCTTCCATCTCAATTCCAGGGCCCTCAGATTGACTGCATGGCTCTTGAGGCCTGGCTGCTAACATCCAGAGGTTTCTCCCCTACAGTGGTTGCCACTATGAATCGGGCGAGGAAACCTGTTTCCAGGAAGATATACCACAGAACGTGGAAAATCTTTTTTACCTGGTGTGCCTCTGGTGGCCGCTCACCGTGGCCTTTGTCTATCCCGACATTGTTGGCCTTCCTACAGTCGGGGTTGGAGTTGGGATTATCCCTTGGCTCTCTGAAAGGTCAAGTATCAGCACTTTCAGTGCTGTTTGACAGGCGCTTGGCGCTCCTCCCGAAGGTACGTCAATTTCTGCAGGGGGTGTCTCGGGTGGTTCCGCCCTATAGACGACCTCTCGATCCTTGGGACCTCAACATGGTCCTGGCGACACTGCAGAAACCGCCGTTTGAGCCACTGAGAGAAGTCTCTCTCTCTCGTCTGTCCCAGAAGGTGGTCTTTCTGGTGGCGATTACGTCTCTGAGACGGGTCTCAGAATTGGCTGCACTTTCGTGCAAGTCTCCTTTTCTGGTGGTTCACCAAGACAAGGTGGTGTTGCGCCCACGGCCTGAATTTCTGCCGAAGGTGGTTTCAACGTTTCACCTAAACCAGGAGATTGTTCTCCCATCATTTTGCCCCGCTCCCGTTCATCAGGTTGAGCGCGACCTCCATACTCTGGATCTCGTGAGAGCTGTACGCATTTATGTGTCCAGGACCGCCTCCTTTAGGAGTTCGGAGTCTTTATTTGTCCTCACGATGGGTCGTTGTAAAGGGGCCGCGGCTTCGAA
Organism: Allobates femoralis; assembly: GCA_033576535.1. Lineage (NCBI taxonomy): Eukaryota > Metazoa > Chordata > Amphibia > Anura > Aromobatidae > Allobates > Allobates femoralis. The sequence continues at coordinate 56,289,315 of JARQOC010000005.1, read as the reverse complement.
GTCGACCTTGGCCAGATGGATCAAGGCTCCCATTCAGGAGGCATACCGATCTTCTGGTTTGCCTCTCCCGGTGGGTTTGAAGGCACACTCTACGAGAGCTGTAGGTGCCTCCTGGGCCTTGCGACATCGAGCTTCTGCTCTACAGGTGTGTCAGGCGGCCACTTGGTCCAGCCTGCACACTTTCTCTAAGCACTATATGGTGCATGCCCATGCCTCTGCGGATGCGAGTTTGGGCAGGCGGGTTCTCCAGGCGGCGGTTGCCCACCTTTAGAGGGAACCATGTGTTATCCGTCTTGTTGAGGAACTCTTCCCGCCCTGGGGTATTGCTTTAGGACATCCCCATTGTCTGGGTCTCCCATTATGACGACCAGAAAAAAGAGAATTTTGTTTACGTACCGTAAATTCTTTTTTCTTTAGTCATCAATGGGAGACCCAGCACCCACCCAGTTGTTCCGTTGCATATTTTGCACTTGTTCTGTTCTCTGTTGAGACAGTGTTTGCCGGGTTGTTGAACCGTCTGTGCACGGCATTCTTCCCGATGTTTCGGGTGTGGTTTAATTTCTCCTCGCAGCTTATGGACTAAACTGAGGATGTCTCCTACGGTGGGGGTTTATAAGCGGAGGAGGCGGTGTCTACAAACTTGTAGTACCTAGTGTGACCTCCGGAGGGCAGAGCCCTAAACCCCATTGTCTGGGTCTCCCATTGATGACTAAAGAAAAAAGAATTTACGGTACGTAAACAAAATTCTCTTTTTTTTTCGCGGCCGCACCTGCCACAAGTGCAAAAGCGCACTTGCCGCACCTGCCGCAAGACCGCCTATACCTTGTATGGCGTTTACCGCAACCGCGCCGCAATCGTGCCGCAAGTGCAGCCGGTATGCGGTAATCGCGGCAGATGCGTTTTTTTCACCGCATCTGCCGCGATTTGAAAAAAACGCTGATGTGAAAGCACCCTTATATGGTTTAAATGAATCTAAAATATACTAATCTCTTTATATAATTACGAGTTTCTGGCATCCGGCCACTGTGCCACTATTCCAGCATGCATTGCGGCTGGATGCCATCGCGAGCCGCAATTAACGGCACTACAAGCACACGCGGCGCCACCGATGGCGCCCCGGCGCCATTGCGAGCGCCGCCTTACCGAGAATCCACCGCCGCAAGCCTCTCTGCCGATCCTCGCAACCAGCCGCGGCTTCCCGACGCGCACGCATGCGCAGTAAGCCCTGGATATACACTTCGACAGGACCTTCGGTGATGTCACAGTCATGTGATCACACACATGACCGTACATCACTGCAACTCCGCCTCCTGTAGTCTTCACTTCTTCCTAGCTATGACACGGAGCTGTCACAGCTCGGAAGGAGGGAATGAGGGCTAGAGACACAGAAGGAGGGAGCAGACACAGGGAAGGGGGGCACTGTAATACAGGGGAGAGCAGAGACACGGAATGGGGGGCAGAGACACAAAAGCACAGGAGGAAGAAGGCACGTGAAGGCAGGGGCAGAGGACAGGGGCTCAGGACAGAGGAGATGATAAGGACAGAGGACAGGAGCACAGGACAGGGGCACAGGACAGAGGACAGGAGCGCAGGAAAGAGGAGAGGCCCACAGGACAGGCCCACAAGACAGAGGCTCAGGACAGAGAACAAGATAAGGGCACAGGACTGAGCACACAGACAGGGGCACCGGACAGAGGACAGGGGCACAGGACAGAGGACTGAGTCACAGGGCAGAGGACAGGGGCACAGGACAGAGCACTGGGTCACAGGGCAGAGGACAAGGGCCCAGGACAGAGGACAGGGGCACAATACAGAGGACTGAGGCACAGGACAGAGGACTGGGACACAGGACATAGGACTGGGGCACAGGACAGAGGACTGGGCCACAGCACAGAGGCACAGGACAGAGGACAGGGCAGATGACAAGGGCACAGGACAGGGCCAGAGTACAGGGGCCCAAGATAGAGGACTGGGGCACAGGACAGAAGACTGGGCCACAGGACTGGCCCAGAGGACAGGGGCCCAAGACAGAGGACTGGGGCACAGAACAGCCCAGAGGACAAGGACACATGACATAGGACACACCCACAGGACATGGCCACAAAACAGAGGACAGTGCCACAGAACAGGGACAGAGGACAGGCCCACAGGGCAGAGGATTCAGGCACACGACAGAGCCACAGAACACAGTGCTAACCACTGAGCCTCCATATACACCATATAAATCCCGCAACAACAGTGTACTTTCTGCAGAGAGGACTGTACTATTCAGCGGCTATTTCTACGCCATCTGTTCATTTCACCGCACTCCCGATGCGATAGCATCGGGTCTTTTTACTAGTATCATATATTCCTCGGGTATGTTTCAGTTCTATTAAGTGCACTTTTCATTTGTTGTGTTGCAGCACCATCTGCTGGTGAAATGCATGATTTATATTAAGCTCACAATGTATAATCTGATTCAATATTGAGAGTAGATCCTATTGGCCAGTGACCCTGTGACCAAGATTGAATAGTAGGAGCTACCTCCAGTCTCTGTCTAGACAAGACAGAGATCTGAAAAGTCCCTGGGAAGTCTAGTACAAGATATGACCCAGAGCAGACCTCATGTGAGGGGTCTCCTCCCCTCCTCCAGGCTCCATGCCTGGAGGTTCATCCTTCTCTTCATCTTATTCATCTCAAGACTTACAGCCAGGCCTAATACCTAGGATATTCCTCTGACTTCTACAGCCAAGATGGCTAAAGACTTTTGACCCTTTTTAACCCTGGGTATTGCGCTGTCTGGATCAACCCATGCTTCTCCAGCATTAGGTCGCACAGACGTGCACAGAAGAACCTATTGACCCACGTGTTAAGGAAATCAAGGGTTGCCCACTTCACCATAAATTATCCATTATTTACTTGAAGTATATTTCTGCATGGATCGCAACAAGCTGTGAAATGGATAGAGGACACCAGGTCTGTAAACACTCTTGCTATGCATCTCCTCTTCTACTTATACTGTGTGTCCCCAAAAGACTTTGAACTTTCTTATAATTACCTACAAGTACTGCTTCTAACTAATATAGGTTCTTAAAGCTCCAGAACCTTAATTCTGTTTCACAATCCAATCCTGAACTGTATTGGTCATGGATTACACACATAAACTGTAAACAATTACTCCATGTGATATCTCCCTATTCTGCTGAAGTAAAGCAGCTGTTATCCCCGAGACCTGTTGTTCATGTACATTCTATTGGCTGTGGACGCTGCTTGGGGGTGGATAGCAGTGAACGGATTGTACCCCACTAACAGGGCTATTACATTAGTGTCATGATTCCTCCACTCAGTGACTCTAGGATGCAATGAGTGACTATATGCGGTGACCATTCTTCAAACTTTCTGGCCCACAGTCAAGACCCATCCATCCTGCGGGGATTCGGTAGAGCTGTCAGTGAATTGAATGACAGTGCAGGCCTTCATTCTGGTTCTGGGAGGCGCTGGTTGTTCAGGTGTTCCATCTTCCCTGTGATTGTCCAGCTTCTGAGCTAAGCAGTCTCCCCCAGAACTCTGCCAGTTTTAGCATTCTGCTTGAGTGGTGCTGTTGGCCTGCATATACCTATGCTCTGCTAGTTCTGATTGTTGTTATCTGACCCTGGACCCTAGCTCCCTGTTCTCACTACATGCCCTCTTGCTTTTCTGATCCTGGATTGTGACCAGACTATGCCTCAGTTTACTCCCTGTATCTTCGATGAGCTCTCTTGTTATCCTGACCCCGGACAGTTATCAGACTATATCTCAGTTTACTCCTTGTATTAGCGACAAACTATCCTGGCATCTGACCCAGATCAGTTACCTGACTACGTCTCTGCTTACTCCTTGTCTTCACGACAAACTCTCCTGTTATCTGTCCCCGGATCTTCCGACTACTCTGCTTTCAGACTTGCCCGTAAATAAGTGCCTATCGTCACAATTAGTAGTAAAATAATTTGTTATTATCTTATGTAATACTTTATTATCGCATTCGTATTATTCTATTAGGCTACGTTCACACATTGCGTATTTTTACGCGCGCGTATTTTTACGCACGCGTATTTTTACGCGCGTAAAAATACGCGACTGCGTTTTTTTTACGCGCGTATTTCCAGTGCTTATAATGGGGCCTATGGAAAATACGCGCGTAAAAAAACTGCAAAGAATTGACATGTTCATTCTTTTTACGCGCGTATTTTTAAGCTGCGTAAAAATACGCGACGTGTGAATGGCAAAAGTGAATGCCCATTGACTTTGCTGGGAAATACAGATGCACATTCTTCTGGAGAAAATACGCGCGTAAAAATACGCGTCAAAATACGCGATGTGTGAACGCAGCCTTAGAGCTTCACTTATTAATGTATAAATTTAACTTTATCGTATTTTTAGATATTATTAATACAATATTAAATACTCATCTGTTTCTGTGCTTTGCTAAAATGTATTTACTGTAGTAATTGCTGCATTTTTCATGAATTTTAAATGAAACTTTATGTACCGTATTTGTAAATTTGAAGCTTCTTTCCAGAGATATCAGGGATTGCCATTAGCTCTGCTTCCAATTAACTCAGAAAAAGTATGAAATATGAAAAAAATTGTGTCAAAAGAGATTTTACAAAATAACAACATCTGCAGCGCAAATGTGTTCAGTGTGATTCTCTACAGTGTTTAGACAGAGGTCAGCCCGCAGTTGTCCGTGTTCATCGTGTTTCTTTGGGAGGTGAATTTGCATTTATGAGAATTTTTATCTCTGTGCCCGGTTTTGTCATGGACATAACAATCCTACAAGCCAGAACATTTTGGCTAGAGCAGCTCCCATTATGGCAGATGATGGATTTGAATGCTAATAAGTAATGCTTGGCCCAGTGCGAGACGCTTTTAGTGTTTCAATGGCTCACTCTGGGGTAAAATCGGCGTTATCAGAAGTAGTGTGTGTGGAGACACGGGAGTCAGTGGGTGCTCTCATTCCCTGGTCCGGCCACCTTTGGAAAGACTGCATAGACCAGAGCTCTTCCCACTGAATGCCCAAGCTCCTAAACTGTGGCCAGAACACTACTCAGACAACACAGGGTGAGGGAACCACACAATGGTGAGATTTATTGGATCCCCCACAGTCAAAGATATATAACACAAACTGAGCAAGTGGTGGTGGGTCTCCTGAGGAAGGAGTGTGGAAGCGCTCTGAAATGTGTAGAGAATAAAGGCACCATTTCTTTCACCTTGTGGATTTCAGGTGTGGTTCGTTTTTGGCAGTGCGCGCGGGACAAGAAACACCGTCCATTTAGGATCATCAGTACAGCTACAGCTATTGTGTGGAGCGTGGTTCCAGCAGCAACTGCAACACGTGCATACACCGGTTGTGGATTTCACAATCTCACAAGGTGAGCAGCCATATTAACTTTTCCTGCTCCCTTGCCATTGAGATAAGACACCATTTGCACTTTTGTTCCCCTTGTTTTCCTATAGCTTACAAACTGAGCAAGAACACACATTGTAACAAGCAACAGAGTCTCACCCATCCGCTGACTCACCAGGGATTAGAATATTTGTGCCTTCAGAGCTTCTCTAGGGCCAACTATGCCAATCTAGCAGCATCCCGCTTTTGGTGGGCACCCACTAAGAAAGGACTAGCGGCAAGCTTGGAAAGCAAACCGAGCATAGCAAAGTCTGTAGCCAGGTGACCGAATTGTCCCAACCTGGGTTTCTTCCAGCCGACTCCTAGAATCCTAGGCTGAACTCCTGCAGAATATAATCCGTTTTTGGTGCTCCGCTAGTCAGAACCAAAGCTCATAGACTGAGGTCACATAGCATATGAACCACTGGTGACTGAAGCAGGTATTTGTTATAGTTCGAGCTTTCACATCAGGATATATTGCATTATTACAGGATTGGTGGGATAAAGCTGTCCTCTTATTAGTTAGTATTTCAATCCGACTGCATAATTTTCATATAAATGATGTAGAAAGAAGGGCATTTAGGTAAATTATATTTCGTTAGCAAAGCATAAACTAGAACAATGGGGATCCAATCAGACTAGCAAGAAACAATGACTTAAAAACATGAGTTAACAAAAAAAGAACAACACTTCTGGCCAATTTAAGAACATTAACCCATGACATGGAAAAAGGCTGTGTCATAGTAGCATGTACAAATAAAATGAAATAAAAAAAAACCACCATCCTTCCAAGAGTGTTTTTTTTCTTGCTGGCTGTATGTGGGCAAAGAGTCAACCTGCCCAATCAGTGATTTCCAATGAGGTTTTGGTCAAGTTAGGGTCCAGAACAGAACTTTTTATAACATCCGGCTAAACCCCCAGAACTCGAACTTTTATGGGTCCACTCATCTCTACATACAGTGCTATCACCACCATACAATTCAAAAATACTACACCATTCAGTGTGTAAGGATTAGTGATGAGCGAGTATGCTCTGCGCTGCTCGGTACTTTCACGAGTATCACTGTACTCGGGCTACTCGGCGAGCACCGAGTAATCTCGCGATACTCGTGCTGTGCTCGTGGTCGTAATCTCTGCATGTTGGCGCTCTTTTGAGAGCCAGCCCACATGCAGGGATTGGCTGGCAGACCACTGCAATGCAATAGCCCTGTTAGTTGTGGCATTGCAGTGATTGGCCGGCCTGCACAGCGTGACCGAGCCTTTATAAGACCTGGCCGCGCTGTGCTCTGCACACAGGCATCCAGACAGTGAGTGTAGGGAGAGCGTCTGCTGCTGCTTAGGGACAGATTTGCGGCCCTCATAGGTAGATCCGGAGCAGGGCTGCAAACTGCTGCTGCTGACCACAACAGTCCTTCTCAGGACTAATCTAGGAGGATATAGGCAGGGTGATCCAGATCGGAATCCAAGCTTTTCTGTGACCATAACAGTCACCAGACTGGTGTACTTACTACCTTAATACAGGTTAGGGACTAAAATCCTAATCTCCTGTGATCTGAACTGTCACCAGACTGGTGTACTTACTACCTTAATACAGGTTAGGGACTAAAATCCTAATCTCCTGTGATCTGAACTGTCACCAGACTGGTGTACTTACTACCTTAATACAGGTTAGGGACTAAAATCCTACTCTTCTGTGATCTGAACTGTCACCAGACTGGTATACTTACTACCTTAATACAGGCTAGGGACTAAAATCCTACTCTCCTGTGATCTGAACTGTCACCAGACTGGTGTACTTACTACCTTAATACAGGTTAGGGACTAAAATCCTACTCTCCTGTGATCTGAACTGTCACCAGACTGGTGTAATTACTACCTTGATACAGGTTAGGGACTAAAATCCTAATGATCTGTGACGATTACAGTCACCAGACTGGTGTACTTACTACCTTAATACAGGTTAGGGACTAAAATCCTACTCTCCTGTGATCTGAACTGTCACCAGACTGGTGTACTTACTACCTTAATACAGGTTAGGGACTAAAATCCTACTCTCCTGTGATCTGAACTGTCACCAGACTGGTGTACTTACTACCTTAATACAGGTTAGGGACTAAAATCCTAATGATCTGTGACCATTACAGTCACCAGACTGGTGCACTTACTACCTTAATACAGGTTAGAGACTAAAATCCTACTCTCCTGTGATCTGAACTGTCACCAGACTGGTGTACTTACTACCTTAATACAGGCTAGGGACTAAAATCCTACTCTCCTGTGATCTGAACTGTCACCAGACTGGATTACTTACTACCTTGATACAGGTTAGGGACTAAAATCCTAATAATCTGTGACCATTACAGTCACCAGACTGGTGTACTTACTACCTTAATACAGGTTAGGGACAAAAATCCTACTCTCCTGTGGCCATTACAGTCACCAGACTGGTGTACTTACTACCTTAATACAGGTTAGGGACTAAAATCCTACTCTCCTGTGATCTGAACTGTCACCAGACTGGTGTACTTACTACCTTAATACCTTTATAAAACTACTGTAAATCAGGGCAGCAGGTGATTGATGTGTGCAGCATTGCATCACTATTTGGGTGGGTTTTTTTACTGTGATTTTGCAATCAGAAGCATGGGAGAAGCAGGTGAGGGAGGGTGCGAGTAATAGATGAGGTCCATCACCAACATGGTGCCAGGCAGAGCACTATGCGCATGCGTGATGTCAGACACCATGTTGGTAGAGGAAAGTGACAGTGCGCGAGGGAGGGTTTGGCTTACATCCAAAAGACAAGCCCACAGGGGAGGAATAAAAATAAATAAAACTTCACAAACAGTGATGTCATGCTGCACACGTCAGTCACCTGCTGACTGATTTATAGTAGTTTTATTACACTTTTCTCTGCAACCAATGCTGGAATAATTCAAGAAAAGGTATGATTGCACTCAGTATCCCAGTGCCTGTAGGTCACTGGCTTTACTTTATAGCACAAAATCCTGGTGGTTGCGCTCTTTAAAGCTGGGGTTACACGTAGTGATGTTCCAGCGACCCGACAAACGATCGAGATCGCTGGAACATCGGTAAGTGATCACTGGTGAGATGTCAGACAGGCAGAACTCACCAGCGATCAGCCAGCGATGCGCCGACACCCGACGGTCACTGGGATCGGTCAGTGTGTCGGGCGCACACTGGGTGTCGCTGCCCCTGTCACACATGCAGATGCATACGTGACAGTGGCAGACTAATGATTGGAAAATGGTCCTGGCCATTCCGCAATGATCAGCGATCAGTGAGCTGATGGCTGATCGTTGCGGCATGTCATTCGCAGAGATGTCGCTGGCGAGGTCGCTGCAACGTCACAAAACCTGTGTTGTTGCAGCAACATCGGTAAAGATGTCGCTACGTGTAACCTGGCCTTTAGTCTTATATTAGCTTCAAATTGCATAATTTGTGTGCTTTCTCTATCTTACTATTTGATTGCATTATTTACCCACATATTTCCTGCTTTCTACTTTATTGATCCACTTACAGTCTATAGATATTTATTATTACTGCTTTTCTATCATTCCTGCTGCCTATTGAGGTTCCTTGTTGGAACCTGGGCTTGGCATAATGGTTTCCACATTATCTTTTTTTAAAGCATTTTAGGACTCTCCTATATGTGCAAATGTTACAGGGAAAATCAATCACTGATTTTTACTGGAAACAATAATCACATTCCATTACTATTACATTATTTCTTTTATAATAACTCTGCAGTTTCTTGCTGGCTTCTGCATTGTTCTAACAAAAGAATGTGTCAAAAAAGCAGCATGGCCCACCATAGCACAATAAATGTACTATAATAAAGGTCAGAAGCATTGTAGTTTAAGTCTACATCGGCTCATGGCTCAGGAAGATTTCATCTTCAGGCACAAAGACCAAAAGAGATGCCAAATTGTCTCCAGTCTTCCTCCATCAGGTAACGGCTCAGGGAAGCTGAGTATATTGGTTCTGTAACACCTTCCCATGTCTCTGTTTATATTGCTTTGGTGTTTGGAGACACCTCAGGCCATACTAAATGTCTTCTTAATACAATCTGGGAACTTTCAATTCAGACCGAATAAAATCAGACCCAAATTTTAGGAGAGTCCCTCACCTGTATATCTAGGCCATATGCGGTGTGCTCCTTAGCAACAGTGGTTGATTCCTTCTTTTAGGCTGGTTTCACTCTACCGTTTTTTGAATCCTGCAGGGATACCGCTTTCCCCCCCAAATTGTGAAACCTGATGCAACTGGATGCTCCCACACCGGAATCATTACTGATCCGGCTGATGGATCAAGTGTAATAACGGTGCGGTAGCATCCAATTGCTTCAGGTTGTGTACATTTTTTTGATGGATACGGTGAAAAATTACCTTTTTGGTAAATGCCCCTAGTGGGTGTGTCATGAAACTCGCTTCTTGGCATCAAAAACCCTGAATTCAGTGGGATCCAGCTTCCACCGGATCCGGGTTCCATGGAGCACCATTTTATTTTAGGCCAAATTGCCCGGGATCCGGTTGTTTTCAGTTTTTCAAACTGGTTTCTGTTAAAAACCGTTCTCAGCCGGATCTGGCTGGAACAGTAGGGAACCACATGCCACCACATGAGCCTACGTCCCCACTGAAAGAATGGGGAACAAACGGCATGCGGTTGCCTACAGCTTCAGCAGGATTCACCTGGATGATTAAAAACCGTATTGTGAAACCAACTTAAGGGTGCTTTCACATCTGCGATAAGTGTAATTTGCGGCAGATCTGTCAGATGTTGGTACATCTGCCGGATCTGCCGTGTAACGGCCAACTTGCGACACCGATCCGGTAACCCCCATTAATTCCCTATGGGGCTTGTGGTTGGGTGTGGCAAGTGCGGTTTTGCCAGATCTGACATGTGCGGCACTTTTGCACGGCTACAAGTACCACACTTGCCACACCCGACCGCAAGCCCGATAGAGAATGAACGGGGGTTGCCGGATCGGTGCCGCAAGTTGGCCGTTATGCAGCAGATCCGGCACATGTCTGCCACGAATTACACTTATCGCAGATATGAAAGCAATCTAAGCCATGTTGGTCATATTTTACCTGTCTATTAATTGGGGGATTGGGGGCTTCTGAGCCCCTACGTGATCAGTGGCTCAGATATGTCAACAACTTTTTATTTTCATATTTATATATAGTTCAAAAAAGTGTAAATCAATTTTAACATTGAATAAGCATGTTTTTTACACTAACTTGGAAACACACTAACAGAATGTGGTAGTGAAGCTGATCAAGGCAATGATATATTCACAGACATAGTGGTATATTCAGCTATGTACGATGTACTTGTGACCCCTAGTGAGCAGATGGAGTACTACCATGTATTGTGTAAAGTATGAGGAAATATTCTTGGTGCATATTCTGTTGAAATAGCAGTTATATATAATATGTAGTCGGTTATTTATATAATCAAAGACTGCTGCATGCGACTAATTTGTGTTTAGCTACATATATAGCTAGACGTTATTATGACCAATCTACTGAATAGGTGACAACTACTAGACTAGCGGAGGTGTGACCACTGAGACCCTACCAGTCCCCAGAACAGGGCATTTTTGTCCCTCATCTGAATGGAGTAGAGGTTTGCATGCTCATCCACCATTGTCATTATCTATGGCAGTCTTCCTCAATTCCAGTCCTCATGGCACACCAACAGACCTTGCTTTCAAGGTCTCCTTACTGTTGAACAAGTGATGACATATATTACTGAACAACACCATGGCAATCCTGAAAACATGACCTGAGGATTGCAGTTGAGAAAGATTGGTCTACACTCCCTGACAGAAGTTATGTCGCTTATCCATGTTATGTAAGTAAAAGCTTATAACCTGACGTTAAATTCATCGATTGGTTGTAGAAATGACTCTTTTGAAAGCTGAAACCCCCCAAATTTGGTTTAGGTTAAGAAAATAAATCGGCATCAATGCTGAAATATTGATCATTTAATGAACACAGAATGGTCAGATTTTGGCAAGACAACAGTTTTGTCGCCCACAGAAAGTAATGTGATTTTCAAACACAAAATTAACTTAAAATACAAATATATGTTGCATAACATTGGTGAATGAAATTGTGGTGCTATTAGAGTCATATTTAATATTTTGTGTGACTTCCATGAGCTTGAAGCACTGCATCAATGCGGTTCAACATTGATTCATTCAATTTATTAATGAAGTCATCAGGAATAGCAAAGAATGCAGTCTTACATGCCTCCCAGAGTTCATCTAGATTCTTTGGTTTTGTCTTCCAAGCTTCCTCTTTCATCCTACCACAAACTTGCTCAATGATGTTCATGTCTGGTGACTTGGCTGGCCAGTCCTTGAGCACCTTGATCTTTTTTGCCTGGAGGAACTTTATTGTAGAGATGGATGTATGAAATGGAGCACCATTCTACTGCAGAATTTGACCCCTTTTATGATTTGGAATGTAAGAGGTAGCTAATACTTCTTGATATTTTAGGCTATTGATATTGCCTTCCACCTTGCAAATGTTTCACACACCCCCATACTGAATGTAACCCCAGACAATGATCTTTCCACCGCGAAATTTAACAGTTTTCTGGGAGTATCTTGGATCTATACAGGTTCCAGTAGGTCTCCTGCAGTATTTGCGGCAGCTGTGGTGTAATTCTACTGAAGATTCATCAGAAAAATGGCTGTGGGACTTTGCAAATGCCACACGGTTTTTATTTGCCTTTTGTTTAGTGCTGGCTTCTGGGCACTGATTCAACCATGGAGGCCATTTCGAGACAGAATCCTGCAAACTGTTCTAGTTGACACAGGGACTTGAGGTGACCAGACCTGTTGGAGCTCTGCTGCAGTGGAAGAGGGGCTTGCTTTCGATTTTCTAACCAACAAACGTTCCTCCTGAGCAGTTGTCTTGCGGGGTCTGCCAAACCTGGGCTTGTCAAACACATCTCCAGTCTCTTCAAATCTTTTTTTAATTCTTTGTACTTGATGCTGAGACACATCAAAGGTGCCAGCCACCTCTGCAGGCCTCTTGATAATCAAGGCTTTGGTCGTAGGGTGGATTTTTGGCATGTTGTCAGAGCTCAAGTTGCAGATCAAGTGAAGGTCTGGGGTGCTGGGCTTCTTTTTAGACACACCCACTAATTAACTGATCATTTACTGAGCACAGGTGAGGATGTAAACTAGGATTGGATGCATTATATGACCAGGCGACAAAACTTTTGTCTTGCTAAAATGGGACAATTCTGTGTTAATTAAATGATCAATATTTCAGCATTGATGCCAATTTATTTTTTTAACCTAAACCAAATTTCGGACAGTTTCAGCTTTCAAAAGAGTAATTTTTACAACCAATGGATGAATTTAATGTCAGGTTATAAGCTTTTATTTACATAACATGGATAAGCGACAACCTCTGTCAGGGAGTGTATGGAACTGCTGGAGAGATTCAAGCTCCAGTTTAATAGAGACTGAAAGACACAAGTGTTGAACATGCACACTGTCAGTCCATTGAGGAGAGGAACAACTTTCTGGTGAGGCCCACATCAATCTCGAAGTTCTCACTTATTCTTTAGATTTACAACTCTTTATAGGAGAAGATAAAATGTCTGATGTATTATGTCTCCATGTTTAGGACTCCTTGTGTCTGGTATAGAAATGGGGAAAATTAACCACAGGCCCATTTCCCATGGGGAGGCAGGGTCTTGTAGTACCAGACAGTAGCCTTTAGTAAGTCATAAGACAATGCAGAGATGGGGATGTCACACTGAAAAATTCTCATTGCTAAGGGGATTGGCCGAGCATAAAAAAAGGGACAGTGATGACTGTCTGCTGCAAAGGCTGAACTGCTGGTAAGGAAGCACCCTGAGAAACTCAGAGACCCTTTACCCCTATATAGGGATTTGGAATTACATTGGAGCCCAGGAGGTAGCTGCCTATAGGTGAGCAGCAGACCGGAGCAGGAAGGTCACCTGGAAAGGACAAGGCTAGGGGGTCAGGGAATAGACAAAATTAGGATCCAAAAGTATAGTCAGAAGGCAGAGTCAAAACCGGGAGGACAGCAAAAGTGCAAAAACAACAGGCTGGAGATTACAGCCTGATGACCTTATCTGGACCGCCCCTACAATCAGGCTGGAAGACCCAGGGGGTGGAGACTGACATGTGTTAGAGAACTGCTCAACCACCAATGGAGAGACTTCAGAGCAGCTGGTTGCAGTGTCAACTTGCCATCCAGATCTTGAGCTAGGGCTTCTGATTCTCCAGAATGTTCCATTGCAGAAACCTGGTATGGACCTGAGCCCAGCGAACAAGTGGTATGCGAACAATGCAGGAATTACCCTCAGCTCCGACAACCCACTTCCCAGCCTGAACCTGGAAGTCTGGGTACATCACATGACCGGCACACTTGTCATCAGGATACCATCCCCTGACGTGCACAGAACCGGAAGATTGGAAGTACACTGAGCTGTAGGCTGATTTTTCTGCTAAGGGAAAAAAAAAAAAAAGAATAATTTAAATCTGATTGCGTGTGACGGAGCGTAAGTGCGGACGGAAGTAAGTGTGTGACTTGTGATTCAGTGACTTTGGATTAAGGGAGTTTGGAAGGGAGGACTTACTGAATTGCTGGTTGTATTTAATTAATACTTTGCATTTCTTTTTACTTATCATTTCTGTCTGGTGCAATCCCCATTAGGAAATGATCTCCATGATTGGCAATGCCATCCAGTGTACATCTTGCCACATGTATGCATTCCTTGAACAGCCGGTCGAGGGTGCATACTGCTGTGTGAGATGTGAGTACATTGTGCATTTGGAAGCCCAGATACTGGATCTAAATGAGCAACTGACAACGCTGAGATCCATAGACAATATGGAAAGGAGTCTGCTGCTCACTGAACAGCTGCTCAATGGGATAGATGTGGGGGAGGATGGTAGTATGGAGCTGCAGGACCGTGAGGTAGCTAGCTGGGTGACAGTTAGAAGGTGGGGTAGAGGGAAGGGTGCCAGGGAGGCTAGCCCTGATCTGGCACACCCCAATAAATTTGCTATGTTGGCAGATGAGGGGGGTGTGAGTTCAGGTACAGCACTACTGCAGCAGGGCATGAACTCTGAAAGCCGGAGGAGTGTCTGCTCCAGTAAGGGGGAAAACAGGAGAGTAGGGCAGGCCAGACAGGTGCTGGTAGTGGGGGACTCAATTATTAGGGGAATAGATAGGGCAATCTGTCACAAAGACAAGGATCGTCGAACAGTGTGCTGCCTACCTGTCCGGCACATCGCTGATCGGGTTGACAGATTACTGGGAGGGGCTGGTGAGGACCCAGCGGTCATGGTGCACATTGGCACAAATGACAAAGTTAGAGGTAGGTGGAAGGTCCTTAAAGATGATTTCAGGGAATTAGGCTGCAAGCTTAAGGCAAGGACCTCCAAGGAAGTATTCTCTGAAATACTGCCTGTACCACGTGCCACACCAGAGAGGCAAAGGGAGATTAGGGAGATAAATAAGTGGCTCAGGAATTGGTGTAGGAAGGAGGGGTTTGGGTTCCTGGAGAACTGGGCCGACTTCTCTGTTGGCTACAGGTTCTATGCTAGGGACGGGCTGCACCTCAATGGGGAGGGGGCAGCTGTGCTGGGGGAGAAAATGGCTAGAAGGTTGGAGGAGTGCTTAAACTAGGGATTGAGGGGGAGGGTATTCATTGTATAGGAGGGGATGATAGTGTAAATAGTAACCTGGGCACAAGTAATAAAATTGGGGGTGGCATGGGGGGTGGGGTTAGAACAGTCAATATAGTAGGAAGGAATAGAGGTAAAGAGAGATGCATAAAGTGCATGTACACTAATGCCAGAAGTCTCACCAACAAAATGGAGGAATTAGAATTGATTTTGTTGGAAAATAATTATGACATGGTGGGGATTTCGGAGACTTGGCTGGACGAGAGCCATGACTGGGCTGTTAATTTACAGGGCTATTGTCTGTTCAGAAATGACCGTACAAATAAGCGAGGAGGAGGTGTATGTTTATACGTAAAATCATCCTTAAAACCCATCCTGCGTGATAATATAGGTGAATCTAATGGAAATGTAGAGTCCCTGGGGGTGGAGATAACGGGAGGGGGAAAAAATAATAAATTACTGATAGGGGTTTTTTATAAGTCCCCAACAATAATGGAAGTGGAGGAAAATATCCTCATAAAGCAAATAGATGAAGCAGCGACTCAGGGAGAAGTCATTATTATGGGGGACTTCAACTACCCTGAAATACATTGGGGAACAGAAACCTGCAGTTCCAGCAAAGGTAATTTTTTGAAAACTATGAGAGACAATTACCTTTCACAACTGGTTCAGGACCCAGCAAGAAGGGGGGCACTGCTGGACCAAATATTAACCAACAGGCCGGACCGCATATCAAATATACGGGTTGGAAGTCACTTGGGTAATAGTGATCATAACATAATAAGCTTTCAAGTATCCTTTACTAAGATGTGTAGTAGAGGGGCTACAAGGACACTAAGCTTCAGGAAGGCAAATTTCCAATGGTTGAGAGATGATCTTAGTGCAATAAACTGGGACGATGTCCTGAGACATAAAAGTACACAAAGCAAATGTGAGATGTTTATTAGCATCCTGAATAGGCGTGGGGTCATGTCTCCCTTTCAATTGTATGTTCATTTTTAATCTGCACAAATAAATGAACTATGAAGATCACGCCAAGTGCTGGAGTTTTCTTGCATATCCTGAATAGGACCTGTGCACAATATATACCCTATGGGAATAAGCATGCTAGAAATAGGAGGAAACCACTATGGCTAAATAAAGCGGTAAGAGGTGCAATAAGTGACAAAAAGAAAGCATTTAGGGAATTAAAGCAAGTAGGTAGTGATGAAGCATTAAATAAATACAGAACATTAAATAACATCTGTAAAAAGCAAATTAAGGCAGCAAAGATTGAGACAGAGAGACTCATTGCCAGAGAAAGTAAAAATAATCCCAAAATATTTTTTAACTACATAAATAGTAAGAAACTAAAAAATGATGGTGTTGGCCCCTTTAAAAATAGTCTGGGTGAAATGGTGGATGAGGATGAGGAAAAAGCCAATATGCTAAATGACTTTTTTTCAACAGTATTTACACAAGAAAATCCCATGACAGACAATATGATCAGTGGTAACAAAAATTCTCAATTAAATGTCACCTGCTTAACCCAAGAGGAAGTACGGCATCGTCTAAAAATCACTAAAATTGACAAATCCCCGGGCCCGGATGGGATACACCCCAGAGTGCTGCAGGAATTAAGTACTGTCATAGATAGACCATTATTTTTAATATTTAAAGATTCCATAATAACAGGGTCTGTACCACAGGACTGGCGTATAGCAAATGTGGTGCCAATATTCAAAAAGGGGACAAAAACTGAACTTGGAAATTATAGGCCAGTAAGCTTAACCTCTACTGTGGGTAAAATCCTAGAGGGTTTTCTAAGAGATGCTATACTGGAGTATTTGAAGAAAAATAACCTCATGACCCATTATCAACATGGTTTTATGAGGGACCGTTCCCGTCAAACTAATCTGATAAGCTTCTATGAAGAAGTAAGTTCTGGACTGGACCAAAGAAATGCAGTGGATGTGGTGTATATGGACTTTTCAAAAGCTTTTGATACGGTGCCGCACAAAAGGTTGATACATAAAATGAGGGCAATGGGGATAGGGGAAAATATGTGTAAGTGGGTTAAGAACTGGCTTAGTGATAGGAAACAAAGGGTGGTTATTAATGGAACACTCTCAGAATGGGTCACAGTTAACAGTGGGGTACCACAGAGGTCAGTGTTGGGCCCCCTTCTATTTAATATATTTATTAATGACCTTGTAGGGGGCATACAGAGTAGAATCTCAATATTTGCAGATGACACTAAACTCTGCAGGGTTATCAATACAGAGGAGGACAATTTTATATTACAGGAGGATTTATGTAAACTAGAAGCTTGGGCTGCTAAATGGCAAATGAGCTTTAATGGGGATAAATGTAAAGTCATGCACTTGGGCAGAGGAAACAAAAGGTATAATTATGTGCTTAATTGTAAAACACTGGGCAAAACTGTCACTGAAAAAGACCTGGGTGTATAGGTAGATAACAAACACATTTAGTGGCCAGTGTCAGGCAGCTGCTGCAAAGGCAAATAAAATAATGGGATGCATTAAAAGAGGCATAGATGCTCATGAGGAGAACATAATTTTACCTCTATACAAGTCACTAGTGCGACCACACTTAGAATACTGTGTACAATTCTGGTCTCCGGTGTATAAGAAAGACATTGCTGAACTAGAGCGGGTCCAGAGAAGAGCGACAAAAGTCATTAGAGGATTAAGGGGTCTGCAATATAAAAACAGGTTATTAAACTTGGGGTTATTTAGCTTGGAAAAACGAAGGCTTAGGGGTGATCTTATAATAATGTATAAATATGTGAGGGGACAGTACAGAGACCTTTCTAATGATCTCTTTAATCTTAGGCCTGAGACTGGGACAAGGGGGCATCCTCTACGTCTGGAGGAAAGAAGGTTTAATCATAATCACAGACGCGGATTCTTTACTGTAAGAGCAGTGAGACTATGGAACTCTCTACCACATGATGTTGTAATGAGTGACTCACTACTAACATTTAAGAAGGGCCTGGATGCCTTTCTTGAAAACTATAATATTACCAGTTATACATACTAGATCCTTTGATAGGGCGTTGATCCAGGGAACTAGTCTGATTGCCGTATCTGGAGTCAGGAAGGAATTTTTTTCCCCCAATGTGGAGCTTAGTGTTGCCACATGGGTTTTTTTTGCCTTCCTCTGTATTAACATGTTAGGCTATGGGTTGAACTACATGGACGTAAAGTCTTCCTCAACCTTAAAAACTATGTTACTATGTTACTATGTTACAATCAGAGGCTACCGCCGTGTATGACTTCATGGGGCTGGTCCCCTGGAAGTCCAGTGCACTCGCCACTCGGACCCGCCTCTACCGCAGGTGCAGTCTTGGAACCCCGACAGAGGCCAACCATAGTATGACCACCGCCGAGCACTGCACCCTGAAGGACCATGCCCCTCCTGGGACAGGGAGCCTGCAGCCCTGGTGACCACAGCAATGGAGCCAAAAGCAGCCTACGCCACACCAGCACCCACGGACCATGGTTCCTGCCATCCCCCAGTGTGGCACCCCGCCAAGCAGGCATCACAGAGGGGTACTGCACCCGTAAAAGAGGTGCAGTTACTCCAGCTGCTGGTGGACTCTAGGATGGTGGGTGGGACCCATAACCAGCACTCCCACACTAGATTACACAGTGCGAGGTTACCCGGGAGGGAATACAATCACCTCTAGGAGGAGTAAGTGAAGTGAGAAGTCAGGAACAGGAGAGTCAGAAGGACAGGGTCTCTCGGCTGAGAGACCAGGAGGAGAGATGGAGGAAGAAGAAAGGGCTTAAGAAGGAAAGCTTTTCCAGGCACAGACAGTCTAAGGGAGTGAAGAACTTGAGGAAGTTTATCCCAGACAGCTTACCGGGCACCGGAGCCCACACCTGTGGGATACTTTAGGACCACAGAGAATCCGGAGCCCCGTGGAGTCTTTAATTCTCCCGGACACCTGAGCAGACCGAAAGAGGGTACCAGGCACCGCCAAAGGAACGAGCGGCCAGCCAGCAGAGGGTTATCCGACAGGAGCAAGGGTGAGAGAAGGAAGGAGGTCGGACAGATTTCAAGTCGTCAGGCTTCACAATTCAACTGGAAAGAAGGAAGGAACAGACAGGGTCAGAGCACGAAGGTGCACACTGAGGGTTCCACCATACCACCTAGGATCTGCTTGCAGCCACCCGTTAAGCTACCTGTCCTCATACCATCAGGAGTGCTGAACTGTGATTTTGTAGGCGACCAATGCATATGACAGTAAAGTACCCGGAGAAAAGTGAATTGGTCTCTGTCGCATTTTCTTTTGCATGAACTTGCCTCTATACAGGAATGCTGCCCTGGAGGTCCAGTCCTACCCGTGGAGGTCTTTACTACACTAGCCGCATTACCAACTACCTCCGGCGGACTGTGGCGGCGCTGATGACACCTCACCAGAAACTACAGGTGGCGTCACAACAAACTTCCCTGTAAATATCACCCCTTTTTGGAAGATAGGCCCAGGACACGGGGTCAGGCGCGGCCACCACTCCCCGTGACAACAGGAGCGTTAACCCTTGCAGCCTGACACCCGAGTACCCGAAAGTCTGGGCGCAACGCCAGCCATCCAGGGAAGCTGCAGATAACTGGTATGTGCTCCATCTAGGGAAAAAAATAAGCAAAATAAGCACAAATAAAGCAAAAAATCTTCTGGAACCACCATTCCTGAGGTTCCACGTTCAAGGACAGGAAACCAACTGACATGGGGAGAGGAATCGCCCCTTTTAAAGCCTGAAAGTTCCCTGTCCTTGGAGGGCGGATCCCTCTCTTGTTTGGGTGCTGTCATGGATGACCAATAACATCAGTATTTGTACAATGATTAAATCTACCGAAGGTATATACAGAGATAAATTCTAAGCAATACTGCATTTTTCTAATGCCAAGATGGTGGCAGTCTTTTGTAATCAAATACCTGTATATACTGTATATGACAGCTATTGCACAATACCCAATATAAAGGGTGCACATAATGCGTTTTTGATGCATTTTTTTGTGCATTCTTGGTGCAGTTTTGTTATAAGACTGTATGCCTACTTTGAAGCCAGCAAAGTCAATGAGAATTCTGGAGTGTTATGCACATTGCTTATATTTCCTTGCAGATTCGGTGTAGAAAATTACCTGCAGCATGTCACTTCTTCCAGCATTTTTTGCTGCGTTTTTCACCCCTTCCACCCATTGATTTCATTATGAAAAAAACAGGCAACAATGAAAGGGCAAAAATGCACAAAAAACAAATCAAAATCCCATTGTGTTTTGGGTGCGTTTTTTTGCCAGGAACTGCAGAAAATTTCAACATCAAATGCTCAATGAGTGCACATAGTCTAATACTCCTAATCATCCAGATAAAGGAATGGGGGAAAAAGAAAATCTGTGTAGTCAGAACAAGTGCATGTCCAAATATACACTGATGATTATTTAGTCCTAATGTTCATCTTTACAAGATTGCAAGATAATTTACCTGTAGTGCAAATGGCAGAAAGTGCATAGTGTATGGGGCATGGTGCTCAGCCTCACTTCCCACCACCCCAACGCACGTTTCTTCCTGCTTCTTAGTGGGGCATCAGGGTTAAGGAGTGTGAACAGATTATAAATGCAGGCTGACCAATAGCGGAGAATGGGTAAGTGACAATATACAATGGCGCATGCGTTGATGATGTAAGCTGCAAGAGTAAAAGTGACTTCTGCTCTTGCGTCAGTGGAATGCATGACGATGACGTAAGCCCATGTCATGACGTTTCCGTTACAGTTTTTCCGCTGATGTTAGTACCAAAGGAGGTTTGGACTCTGCAATTATGGAATCAGCAGACTGTTGGTCTCCTTGGCACTCGCTGACCCTTCTCTGTAACATTATGTGGTCTCCACTTCGAGGCTGAGTTGCTGAGATTCTTTTCACTTTTCAATAATATCCTACTGAGGATGGTAGGATATAACGGGGATTCTATCAATAATATTTACAGAGCTCTTTACTACCATTCTGTTATATTATTAAAGACAGATGGCATAGTGAGGGGTCAGACGTTATACACAGGGGGAATGAGACTGTATGACAAACCAGAATTCTAAAGATCTACTTACCACCAAAGCTAACAAACACTTCTCTATACTCCTCCTTCTGTCCTCTGCCTTCGATACAGTAAACCTCTCCCTCCTACTAAAGATTCTGTCTTCCACTGGCATCACAGACCTTACCCTCTCCTGGATCTCCTCATACATCTCCGACTGCACATTTAGCATCTTCCACTCCCACACTACCTCCTCATTCCATCACCTCTCTGTCGGGGTCCCTCAAGGCTCTGTCCTGGGACCCCTAATTTTTCCATCTATACCCTCAGCCCGGGACAACTCATAAAGTCCAACGGTTTCCAGTACCATCTATACGCTGATGACATTCAGATCTATCTCTCTGGCCCAGACGTCACCTCTCTGCTTTCCAGAATCCCAGAGTGTTTATCAGCCATATCCTCCCTCTTCTCTTTTTCTTCCTAAAACTCAATGTATGAATAGAAAAAAACAGACAGCCCTTCCTTTAAGCTTTTCAGCCCAGGTGCAAATCTATATAGCTGTGTTATATATATATAATCAAAAATAATAGCAGCACACTGGTTAAGTCAATGCATGTTAACACTGATGTTTATAAATGTTATATTGGTGTCATTTTTGAGAAAAAATAAAAACTAAAAAGTTTTTTCAAAAAAACTCAGATGTAAATTTTTTTTTTCCGTTTTTATGGTTCATGCGCATGCATTGGCCAATGGATGCCAGCCCTTCAGCCACATCTCGGTGACCATAACTCTGAAGGGTCCCTATCTACACTAAAAGCCTCTCTCGTACCCTAGGGATCTCTGTTACATAATTAACACCAATATAACATTTAGAAACATCAGTGTTAGTATGCATTGACTTAACCAGTGTGCTGCTATTATTTTTGATTATATAAAACTCAATGTAGATAAAACCAAACTCATCAGCTTTCCTCCATCTCACCCATCTTCCCTATCCGATCTGTCTATCAGAATAAATGACTTCACGCTTTGCCCTGCACCTGAAGTCCGCTGGCTCGAATTAACCCTTGACTCTGCCTTATCCTTCATACCACACATTCAAACTTTCGCCACCTCCTGTCACCTCCAACTCAAACATTTTTCCAGAATCTGTCCCTTCCTCAATCCCAAATCTACTAAAATACTAGTGCATGCCCTCATCATCTCCTGCCTTAACCATTGCAACATCCTCCTCTGTGGCCTCCTTGATAGCACTCTTGCACCTTTCCAGTCTGTTCTTACCTCTGCTGCTTGAGTAAGGGTGCCTTAACAATGCCGGGTGATCCAGTCCGGGGCTGTCCGGAATGACACTGACAGCCGCGGACTGGATCAGCACACAGAACCGGAGGGCTAATATGTAGTGATGAGCGAGTACTAAAATGCTCGGGTGCTCGAAGCTCGGGCTGAGCATCCCAAGATACTCATGTACTCGGCCCGAGCACCGAGCCCAATGTTATCCTATGGGAGACCCGAGTATTTTTCTGGCATGACCCTCGGCAGCATGGATAAACCCTAAAGATGTCACAAAAGTATCAGGTCAGTGCTCAAATGACATGGGAACAGCATGGGGAAGACCCCTATAAGCATTTTCAGACTCCAAGGTCACTGCTGTGAACAATGTTGTCAGAGTATTACGCCACTTTTACGGACTGTCAAGAAAACGTTACAAAATGAAACCACAATGGATTTTCATGGAGAAAATATTAAGGGCTCATACCCACTTGTGAGACAGAGTTGGTGTATGTTAGTTTTTTGGATTACATGAAAGATTTTTAAAAAAATAATTGTGTTGCACTCCCATTCCCCTGGGAAGAGACGTACATGAAGGCCTCTTTAACTCCTTGCCGACACAGGACGTTGTACAATGTCCTGGGCCGGTAAGGGGGCTTTAATGTGAGCTCCGGCATGGAGCTCACATCAAAGCACCGACATCTCAGCTGATCTCATCAGCTGAGATGTCGGGTAACAGCGCCGATCGGATCCCGCTGTTAAACCCTTGGATCCCACTGTCAATCTCTGACAGCAGAATCCAAGGCAGCCGCAGGGAGGAACACGCTGTTCCCCGCCAGCTCTGGTGATCCCGCGATACTATTGCGGGATCTCCGGTGCTCATGTGACAGCCCAGGGTCCTGGCTGGACCCCGGATGCTGTCAGAGTGCAGTTTCCTGTTGTAGTTGACAAGCGCTGCCAACCACAATAGGTCCGCGATTCTGGGAGATATTGATGAGCTGCAGCTCATCTGTATCTCCCAGAAGCGATCGGACTGTGCAGCAAGGTGCCTCATAAAGGGGCAGTGTAAAAATAAGAATTACGGTAATAAAAAAAATCAAGTTTTTAAAAACCTGTAAAAAAAAAAAATATATATAAAAGTTCAAATCACCCCCCTTTTCCCCCAATCACAATAAAAGTGGTAAAAAAAAAAAAAAAAATACACGTTTGGTATCATCGCGTTTGGAATCGCCCGATCAATCATCATATTAAATCTGTTAATGAGAACCGTAAACTCCGTAACGGAAAAAATGGTCCAAATGCCAAAATTCCGTTTTTTTGGTCGCCACAACATTGCTATAAAATGCAATAACGGGCGATTGGAACTGCAGATCCCCCCAAAAATGGTATCATTAGAAACATTAGCTCAAAACGCAAAAAATAAGCCATCACACAGCCCCAGATCCTGTAAAATGAGAACGCTACGGGTTGCAGAACATGGCGCAAAAAGTCAGTTTTTGTTTTTTTGCAAACTTCTGAATTTATTTTCACCACCTAGATACCAATAAAGGTATACATGTTGGGTGTCTACGAACTCGTACCAACCCGAGGCATCACCCCGTCATATCGGTTTTACCATATAGTGAACATGGCGACTAAAATACCAAAAAAAACAAACGTGTTATTGCACTTTTTTTTGCAATTTCACTGCATTTAGAATTTTTTTGCAATTTCCCTGTACACTATATGGTAAAATAAATTATTGCATATGAAAGTACATCTCTTCCCGCAAAAAACAAGCCATCATTTGTCTTTATTGACAGAAAAAAAAAGCTATGACTCTTGGAAGCAGGGGAGCAAAAAACGAAAATGAAAAATGAAAAATTCCCCGGTCATGAAGGGGTTAAATAATGTGCCCATTTTAAGAAAGTGAGTCTTTTGTAGTATTGCCTTGGCAGGGCAGCCAAAAGTTGGAAGGCACCCCAAAGCCCCTGGATAGAGACGTGCATGAGGGCCTCTTTAAATATTGTGCCCATTATAACGAAGTGGGTCTTTTGTAGTATTGCCCTAGGCAGGGCTGTCAAAAATTGTCAGGCACTTCAATGCCCCTGGAAAGATACAGGGAGGAGAGCCTCTAAATATTGTTCCCATTACAAAGAGCGGGTCTCCAGTACTTGTAATGCCCATTCTGTAAGCATGGACTAAAACATTTACCCCTGGGGGGTATACATGCAACTACTGCCTAACTTTTGAACGGTTAGGGTCATCATCATCATAAATATGATGTAAAAAAAATTATATTTTCGTGGCATCATGAACCACGGTCACACTGATTATATGATGTGGCGGATGAGGAGAAGGAAGAGCCGTACAGCAAGTAGCCAAAGACATGAAGTGTGTACCAATGTGTGGGTGTGCGGAGGTGCATGGCAATTTACCAGCACAAAATTTAAATTCCGCTATCATTTGGTGGTAGTGTGGTTAAGTCAGGCCCAATCCAACCCTTGCTCATCTTGATCAGAGTCAGCCTGTCAGCATTTTCAGTTGACAGGCGGGTGCGTTTATCAGTAATGATTCCACCTGCGGCACTAAAAACACGCTCTGACAAAACGCTAGTGGCAGGGCAGGCCAGGACTTCCAAGGCATAGAGAGCCAATTCCTGTCACGTGTCCAGCTTGGATACCCAATAATTATAAGGCACAGAGGAGTCTAGGAGCACTTTAATATGATCGGCAAGGTACTCCCTCAGCAGCTTTGCAGTCCTTGTGACACTACCCCGCATCTCAGAACCTGTGGTACGGGAGGTGCTGAGAAAAGTGTCCCAGATCTTTAAGTGTTCCCCTACCTCTGCTGGATTGGACTTGTGCCTCTCTCGGCCGGACGCCTTGGTTGTCCACGAATCGTGACCTCTGCCGCTAGCGTTTTCAGAAAGGAATTTTTTGACTAATTCCACGACTATGGCCTTCTGGTACTGCAGCATTTTTGTAGACCCCTCCGCCTCGGGAATAAGAGAAATAAAGTTCTCCTTGTAGCGTGGGTCTAAAAGTGTCACCAACCAGTAATGAGTGTCCGCCAAGATGTTGATAACGCGAGGGTCACGAGACAGGCAGTGTAACATAAAGTCAGCCATGTGCGCCAAGACTGTTAACAGGCAAGACTTCAGGGTCCTCACCAACAGCATGACTGTCCATGCTGGCCTCATCATCCTCCTCCTCCTCCTCTCCCCTGTCCTCTATCCATCCGCGCTGAACCGACGTTCTGACGGTTGTGCATATATTACCGTCAATTCAGCATGAAAGCAGCTCTATTTCTTCATCCTCCTCGTCATAGTCCTCCAAAGCACGTTGGGATGAGATGAGGCTGGACTGTGTGTAATCACCCAGTACGGTTTCTTGCTGCAACTCATCGTGCCCCGCCTGCAATGCATCGTCTTTGATTTTGAGCAAAGAGCGTTTTAGAAGACAGAGAAGCGGGATGGTGACGCTAATGATGGCGTTATCGCCGCTCACCATCTTGGTGGAGTCCTCAAAGTTTTGGAGGACAGTACATATGACGGACATCCATGTCCACTCCTGAGCTCTTATGTGTGGAGTTTGAACCATATAACGATGGCCTAGTTGATGCTGGTACTAAACAACTGCCCTCTTCCGCTCACAAATCCTGACCAACATGTGCAGTGTGGAATTCCAACGCGTGGGGACATCACGCACCAGTCTGTGAGCCGGAAGCTGCAAACACCGCTGAAAGTCGGCAAGGGCGGCAGAAGCAGTAGGTGACTCTCTAAAATGGGCACACAGGCGGTGTACTTTGACGACCAGATCCGACAGCTCCGGGTAGGATTTAAGAAACCGCTGAACCACGAGGTTGAGCACATGGGCCACGCATAGAACATGTGTCAGCTCGCCTCGCCTCAGAGCCATCACAAGGTTCCGGCCATTGTCACACACGACCATGCCTGGCTGT
The DNA here is from genome assembly GCA_033576535.1 of Allobates femoralis. Taxonomy (NCBI): domain Eukaryota; kingdom Metazoa; phylum Chordata; class Amphibia; order Anura; family Aromobatidae; genus Allobates; species Allobates femoralis. The sequence goes on along the minus strand of JARQOC010000005.1, from coordinate 56,262,959 downwards.
AGGTTCAGCGGTGTGAGCCAGTGATCTGCCTGCTGTTTTAGAGCTGTCCACAACTCTACAGCATTGTGGGATTTGTCACCTATGCATATTATCTTCAGAACAGCCTGTTGCCGCTTAGCTGAGGCAGTGCTGCAGTGCTTCCAGCTTGGGACTGGTGTGGAGGGTGAAGTGGAGGAAGAGGAGGAGGAGGAGGCTGAGGAGCCTGACGTTCCGGAGCTGTACACTGTGGGTGAAGCCCTGACTGAGTTTGGGCCTGCAATCCCTGGAGTCGGAAGGACGTGTTCCATCCCAAGCTCAGGGTCCCGACTTCCAGAATATTAACCCAGTGTGCCGTCAGCGAGATGTACTGGCCCTGCCCACAAGCACTTGTCCACGTGTCTTTGGTTAGGTGGACTTTGCCTCAAACTGCGTTGTTAAGGGCACATATGATGTTTTGTGACACATGCTTATGTAATGCGGGGACGGCACACCGTGAAAAATAGTGGCGGCTGGGGACTGAGTAACATGGAACAGCCGCCGCCATCAGGTTGCGGAATGCTTCTGTCTGCACTAGCCTAAAAGGCAACATTTCCAGCGCAAACAGTCGCGAAATGTGTGCATTTAGAACTGTGGCATGTGGGGCGTTGGCAGCGTATTTGCGCCTGCGTTCCAAAGATTGGTGTATGGATAACTGAACGCTGCGCTGGGACAAGGACGTGGTTGATGATGGTGCTATTTCTGCTTGTGCAACTACAGGTGTAGGACAGGAGGAATCTTTGCATGCAGTATGGACAGGGGATTGTCTTGCACACACAACAGTGAAGACACAGCGGTATCACCCGCAGACACTGCTCCTGGACTCTGGTGTACATCCCACAAAGTCGGGTGCTTTGCTGACATGTGCCTGATCATGCTGGTGGTGGTCAGGCTGCTAGTTTTGCTACCCCTGCTGATGCTGGCATGGCAAGTGTTGCAAATGGCCTTTTTGGAATTATCTGCATACACCTTAAAAAACTGCCAGACTCGGGAAGACCCAACAGTTGTACTGGCAACTTCTGTTGTGTTGTTGTTCCGGGGAACGGTTGCCTGCCTTCTGCCTGCGACCACCACCCTGCTTCTTCCGGCCTGTTGTGATGCTACTCCTAACTCCCCCTGTGTACTGCTGTCCTCGCTCTGCATGTCCTCCTGCCAGGTTGGGTCAGTTACTGGATCATTCACCACGTCGTCTTCCACTTCTGCACCCTGGTCCTCCTCCTGACTTTCTGGCAATTGTGTCTCATCATCATCCACCTCTTGTTGAGACACGTTCCCACCGTAGCCTTCGTGAAACCGTGGCTGCTCAAATATTTGTGCATTGGTACATATGATCTCCTCATGACCCACTTCAACTGGAGCTGGCGAGAGGTCAAAATCTAAGAATGCATAAGTGAACAGCTCTTCAGAGTGTCCAAGTGTGGGATCAGTTATGTCCGGGGCCGGGCACTCGGCATAGTGGGAGGAAGGATCAGGGTGTGGAATGTGCGGTCCAATCTCACGGCTACTGACACTTGACCGTGTGGAAGACAGGGTGTTTGTGGTGGTGCCAAACTGACTTGGAGCATTATCCGCTATGCAACTAACAACCTGTTGACACTGGTCTTGGTTTAATAGTGGTGTACTGCTGCGGTCCCCTAGAAATTGGGACAGGAAGGCCGAGCGAGATGATGTGGGCATTTGTCGTGGTGCAATTCGAGCTTGCACATGCCCTCGGCCTCTGCCTGCACCACCATCATGTCGAGTTCCTTGCCACCGGCCTTGTGCATTTTGAATGTTGTGCTGCCTGTATAAAGCTAAATGAAGGCGTCCAAAAGATGATTTTTAGCTGCACACTGAGATTACAGATTACAGCGAATTAATCCCGGCAGCAGGAACGGTCAGACACAAACGCTGAAACGTATACCGTGATTTGGCGTATACTACTTGGAGCTATAAGAGAGTCCTGCCGCACTAAAATGCAAAATGAATGCAGACAAGAGTTGGTTTTTAGCTGGACACAGAGATTAGAGATTAAATCCCAGCAGGTGTACCGGTCAGACACAAACGCTGACGAGAATACCAAGTGTTTTGGCGTATCCTAATTTCCGCTACAACCCACTCCTGGTGCACACAAATGGTAAATGAATGCAGACAAGAGTTGTTTTTTAGCTGGACACAGAGATTAGAGATTAAATCCCAGCAGGTGTACCGGTCAGACACAAACGCTGACGAGAATACCGAGTGTTTTGGCGTATCCTAATTTTTGCTACAACCCACTCCTGGCGCACATGACTCCCCAGGGCAGGGTACTCAGATCTCAGGCTCAGTCTGGAGGTCACGGGTGGCTGCCTGAGGCTGTGGCCCTGGTGGTCAATGATTAAGGGGGAATTATTTACAAGGATTATGTACAAGTTTGTCTTGACGCCACCTGCAGCACCTGGTGATGCTCACCAGCGCCGCCACAGTCCTCCGTTGGTCGATGATATTGCGGCAATGATGGTGTAGTCCTCCGCAGGCACGACTGGACTGCCGGGGCAGCGATTCTGTGAAAGGAATCAGTCTATGCTAGGAAAGATGCAGCAGAGTCGACAAGTCACTTAACCGGGTACTTTACTGGAACTCAACAGTCATTACAGTTCACAGTGCAGTATGATGTTATCAGACAAATGGTTACAGGCTGCAAATAGATTTTATTAAATACAAAAGTTCCATAAGGCTATTGAATTAGCTGTACAAGTGTTGCCACCGGATTGCTGCTTAGCAGCTCATCACAAACAATATTAACCAAGGAGAAACAAATGAGCTTTGTGCTTACAAATATACATATTTATTTTTAGGAAACATACATATATAGAGTAGGTGATAATAAATTTGCACAACAAGAATCACTGGTACAGAGGTTCAAATTATATGCTCGCAGAGCTTTGCAATATGATAAAAGTACAGGCACAGGCAGCTGATGTGTCATATCATTGAGGTCCTTGTACCTAATATTGAACATCTGATCGGTTTCCCGGCTGGCAAACCGATCAGATGATATTGGATCTGGATTGGATGTCGTGGGACCCCGACCCAGGACTAAGTTGGAGGAGGGGGGTTCTTTTGTTCTATAAAGATGGAGTCGCTAATTGTGTTAAGTTTTATTTCTCATAAGAATATTTTTCTCTATGTTGTCGTTTTTTATCTGATTACAAGAAATTCATGGTCATCTTGTCTAATATTGGCATGATACCATGAATTTTTGGCTAAGGGCCAGGTGATAATATACAGCTGGCCCTAACCCCATTAGTACCCAGTGAGCCACCCGCACCATGGCCCTGGAAGAGTCAGATACAGCGCAAGACGATGGTGCTTCTATGAACGCGCCGTTTTCTGGAGCAGCTATGGACTACAATTCTCAGCGGGAGGGGGAAGGCAGAAAGCTTGGGCCACCCTGCACTGTGGATTCCAGCCCGCTGCTGTCTAGTTGTACCTGGCTGGACACAAAAATAGGGCGAAGTCCAAGTAGTTTTTTTTTAATTATTATGAAATACATTAAATCATTTTTAAAAAAAAAGGGCTTCCCTATATTTTTTGTTACCAGGCAGGTACAAATAGGCAGACGGTGGTAGGGGGCAGCCTGTACCTGCCTGCTGTACATAGCTGGCATACAAAAATGTGGTGTAGCCCATGTCGATTTTTTTTTTTTTTTTTTAATTAATTAAAAAAAAAATAAAACCCCAAACACATAAACATAACCCTAGGGTTAGGGGTTAAAAAAATGCAAGGGATCCCATTGCATTTTTTATTGCCATCTAAGGGTAACCCAAGCAGCTACTGGCTGCTAACCCCCACTGCTTGGTGTTACCTTCACTGGCAATGGAAAATCCAGAGAAGCCCGTTTTTTAAAGTTTTCTTTAAAGAAATAACGAGGGCTTCACCATATTTTTGTATCCTAGCCAGGTACAGCAGGCATATATGGGCTGTGCCCAACCCCAGCAGCCTATTTGTACCTGGCTTGGAACCAAAAATATAGGGAGGCCCTGTTTTTTAATTATTTCATGAATTTCATGAAATAATTAACCATACAATATGTGGTTTTCGCCCTATTTCTATGGCCAGCCAGGTACAACTAGTCAGATGGGGGCTGGAAAGTGCAGTGCAGGTTGGCCCAATATTTCTGGGCACCACCCCCCCCATGCGAATTGCAGTACGCAGCTGCCCCAGAAATTGGCACGTTCATAGAAGTGCCATCTTCTGGCACTGTATCCGACTCTTCCAGGGCCCTGGTGCCGGGTGGCTTACTGGGTAATAATGGAGTTAGGGCTAGCTGTGTATTATCAGCTGGCCCTAAGCCCGAAATTCATGGTGTCACGCCAATATTGGACATGGCCACCATGAATTTCTTGTGATCAGATAAAAAAAAAAAACATAACACAGAAAAAATATTTTTATTAGAAATAAAACACAACACAATTAGTCACTCCATCCTTATTGAACAAAAGAACCCCCCTCCTCCAACGTAGTCCTGGGTCAAGGGTCCCTCGACGTCCAATCCAGATCCAATATCATCCGATTGGTTTGCTGGGCAGCAAACAATCATATGATTAATATCAGGTTCAAGGACCTGAATGAGATGACACATCAGCTGATTGTTTTAACCAACTTTTAAACAATCAGCTGAGGTATAAGTAGAAAAAAAAAAAAACATACTCACCTGTCTACAGACACATCCTCTCGGCTCCAGGATCTGCAGGTAATCAGCAGATCGTCTAAGTTCCTGTAAAAAGCCGGCATTTTACTGCTGAGCCGGTTTAAATGATCACCTGACAGCATCAACTGATCATTTAAACCAGCTTGGCGAGAAAAAGTCGGAAAATGATCATCACCGCCGGCTAATGATGTCTGTGCCTGCGTGCGGGAGAATTTTTCCACGCTCCCAGTGACATCACAGAGGTGAACTGAGTTCACTCACATGAACTCGGCTCATCTTTACGACGCCACAGCGCGTCACTGATGTGCGCACGCATGCGCTCTTCAGTGATTTTGCTGGATGGCAGGCTGAAAGGTTGCATCTAGCAACTCTCCAGTCTGCCATCAGATGTAGCAGAAATCTGCTGTTGTGGGACACATGGAGGCTCCTGGCAAAGGAAAGGTGAGGATACGGTTGCTTTATTATTTTATTTCTCTTACAGGAGACACTGGCTTCAGGTGAAATAAGGCTGCCTTCAGACTTGCAGATGCATCTGCAGCGTTTTGCAGATGCATCTGCAAGCATCTGCATGCAGCCCGCGGCCCCTATGTTTATAATGGTGCGCACTGCGGTCTGCAGATGCTTGCGGACCGCCGTGCGCTCTCATTGCCCGCCATTAGTGATCTGTGCGCACGCGGATGCCTGCGCACAAACCACACACTCCCGCCCGCACCATGGACGCGAGATGTCGCGTCCATGGTGCGGGCGGGAGTGTGTAATTTGTGCGCAGGCATCCGCGTGCGCACAGATCACTAATGGCGGGCAATGAGAGCGCACGGCGGTCCGCAAGCATCTGCAGACCGCCGTGCGCACCATTATAAACATAGGGGCCGCGGTCTGCATGCAGATGCTTGCAGATGCATCTGCAAAACGCTGCAGATGCATCTGCAAGTCTGAAGCCAGCCTAAGTATGGTGTAATTAAGAACAATAAAGGAGTACTGTATTTATTTCAAATAAAATACTTTATACTGGGTGTTTGTGTTTTATTTCACCTTTTGACATTGGGGTTAGTAATGGGGGTTTCTTATAGACGCCTCTCCATTACTAACCTTTGCTTGATATCACCTGGCATAATAAGGTGACATCAACCCCAACCCCATAACCCCGCTGCTACCACTACAGGGCAGTGTGGCAGAGCAAGGCTTAGTGGCAGATTTGGGTCATCCCATGGATGTGCCATTTCTAGGACGGCTGAGGGCTCTTGTTTTTAGCCATGAGGGGGCCAATATTCTTCGTGTCTTGCCAGGCTATTTATACTAACCGCAAGTGTCTGCTTAGCCTTTGCTAGCTGTTACAATAGGGGGGACCTCAAGTCATTTTTTTTGGGAAGTTCCCCATTTTAATAGCCAGTAGAGGCTTAATATTCATCTGGGGGCTGAGATTAATAGCCTGGAAAGCTCCCTGGGTATTAACCCATTCCAGGGCTTCCAACATCGGCCCCAGCTTTCTGCCTTTGCTAAACTTTAAATTTACGGGGGACCCCCATACCATTTTTGTTTTTAAATCCTTAATGTTAAAAAATATTGTGAGGCACCGCCGGCATGATCCTCATGGCCGGGGCGCGTCACATGCAGGATCGAGGTATGATCCTGTGCACACTGGCCGGTTTGATCGATAATGCTGTGTGAGCCAACTTTGAGACACAGGGTTCATGAGCCTAATGAGCGGCAGTGAGAGTGGGATGAGATTGTGGAAGCCCTAAGGAATGTAAGGGCTGAGTGCTGACAACCCAGAACACAGGGAGTTAACCTGAGCTGTGTGAAAGGGTGATTATCAGCAGCTAAGGGGGTGTGTCCATGTGGGAGTGGCTGGCACGATAAGAGCCGGCCACCTGAGTGATTGAGATTGATCCTGAGATTGATCCTGGAAGAGATCCATTTTCAGCGAGACATCAGCCTTAGAGGATGTGGGCTGATTACCAGCCTGAGAGCTGAGCAGAGCCAGTCTGTGTGAGGGACTGGTGAATGCAAGTACATGCCGCCATGATTGAGATGGTGAAGGGAGCAGGCTAGCTCCATGCCGGTGCCGAGGGCCGGGGTCGTGAGCACCTGGTGGGGAAGCCGTGGCTGAACCCAGTGGAGACTGGTCCGGGCGTGGAGGGAACCACGTCCGGGAAAGGAGCCTTGGGGGACGCTTGGTGGACCCGTTATCCAGGTAGCGAGACCCGGATCCGTGCCCGGTAAGACAGCGGTTCCCGTGTAACGGAGTGAGCCGTATGTGATTAATGCCAGGCGGGCATAGACCGCCTTTAGGTCCGAGTCAGAGTGCTCAGTTAAAGGACCTGATGAAACAATGTGTTTAACTATGTGTATGAGGGCTTAGGTAATGGCCCTGAATGAGAGATGATGACCTATGTAAGACCCATGTATAATCATGTGGAGAGACAGTGACCCAGCTGGTATGGATGATGTTGGAGGCGTTCCGTCCTTGGGACGAGAGGGAGGCTTGCCCTGCTGCATGCAGAGGGTACCTGATCCCTCAACCACGACCTCTAATGGTGTGGGTGTGCCTGTGGTGCCAGAGGCAGGGGTAATAGGGCTCCTAGTAGGTAACGGATGTAGAGGTTCCCGTGCACTATGGTTTGCCAGTCCCTGTAATGGGCCATGGAGGGGCCACAGTCCATGGATGTGGGCTGTGAGCAGGTGTGTGATCCATGGACGTTTGAATGATGGATCACATACGGTATGTAAGGACCCGGTCAGGCAGGATTCCTGACTAGGGGTGAATGTATATCATCATGCTGGGGTGACTAAAGCCAGGCGGCAGGTACCGCCATTGGGACCCACAGGGCCCGTTGAGGCGTATGTAACGAAGGTCAGAAGCAGGGGTTAGAAGGGCTCCCGTACTGGGTAACGCGTGGTTAGGCCGGAGGCCGCAGCCCCACGGGTTACTAGGGTTTGCCAATCCCTGTTATGAACCCGGAAGGGTCATCATCGTACTGTAACTTATGTATAGTGTAAGTAGGCCGGAGGCCGTAGCCACCATGGGAGCTGTTAGTAGAGCTCCAATGGGGACAGAGATGGTTACAGGTCCCGGGTTACTATAAAACGTTATGTGCAATATAAGTGTTATGTGATGTTAAATGTAAATGTATGGTGTATTTATGTAAAGTGTTGTTAATCAATGTGATATGTGTCAAACATGCTACCCGGGTTATGTGATTAATATGTGAAAATAAACGGGTAGACATTGGTTAACCTTATAAACACGTGTTCTTGTCGTTTTGCAAGCGGGTTCCCCGGTTGCTGTTTCACAATATATATATACACATCAACATTGTCTCACAGGTGAGTATAAGCGCCAAATAGGAGAGTGCAGCGGTTTTGGGCTCCGCTGAAAAAATTGTACAAAATCGAACAGTCCCGGATCTGAGGCGATTCGGCACCTATAACATGGGCGTCTATGGGCATTGGATCCATGAAAAAAATCGGATCGTTTCCCGGATCTGATTTTTTGCACAAAGCATGCTCAGAAATCCTGCCGTGCTACTTCAGACCCATGGACAGCAGCAGCAGCAAACAAATACTGCTAAAAACAGTAAAAGTGGTGTAATACTCAGACAATATTGTTCACAGCAGTGACCTGGGAGTCAGAAATGCTTACATGGGTCTTCCCCGTGCTGTTCCCATGTCATTTGAGCACTGTTCTTATACATTACTGACATTTTTATGCTTTCTGCAGACTGCAGGGGGTGCCACCGGCAAAATGCTCAAGTTTCCCTATAGGTTAACATTGGGCTCGCTGCTTCGGTCCAGCACCCTAGAATTTCAATATGCTTGACCCGAGCATCGAACACTTGAGCATTTTACTGCTCGTCCATCATTAGTGGGAACCGCCCCAACCCACCTTAAACTTTGTCACTGGACGTAGCTACAGGGCTGAAAGACCATGGTCTCACCTAGTTATTTGGCCCCGCCGACAGTTATTTTGAGGTCAGAGGTTATTCAAAGCGATTCTGTTGAAGTGGTACATTTTGTAAAGTGCAACGGCTCCAGTGCTGCACCTTACTATGCTGGTCCGAAAACCAACAAGAGGCACGCTAAGAAGTGCAGCTATGTACAAGAGTGTCCTGGTCACATCATAGTCCTATGACCACATTGTCCATAATTTTCAAGTTCTCAGTACCTTACCGGCTAACCTAAAACAACTATATACATTTGCACATTATTTCAAAGCCTAGTCAGGCTAACTAAATACTATTTACAATTCTATCCATAATTACACTATATACATCATTTACACTTGTTACACAGAAAAAATACCTATACTAGGTCACATAGTCTTAATGTACCGTCACATGCCGCAATCTCGGCTGGTGATATGAGGCGATCTAACGTGCGCGCTCATGTTTTTCGTGGTCGCCTCAGATCGCAGATGGTGGCATCACACGTCGCAATTTTGCCCTGAAGCTAAGGTGATGTGTTGCTCCGGAAATCGCCTCATCTACAGTCATGGCCAAAAGTTTTGAGAATGACACCAAAATGATATTTTCCCATTATCTGCTGCCCTCTGGTTTTTATTTGTGTTTGTCTGATGTTTATATCACATACAGAAATATAATTGCAATCATATTATGATACCAAAAGGTTATATTGACAGTTAGAATGAGTTAATGCAGCAAGTCAATATTTGCAGTGTTGACCCTTCTTCTTCAGGACCTCTGCAATTCTCCCTGGCTGCTCTCAATCAACTTCTGGACCAAATCCTGACTGATAGCCGTCCATTCTTGCATAATCAATGCTTGCATTTTGGCAGAATTTGTTGGTTTTTGTTTGTCCACCCGTCTCTTGATGATTGACCACAAGTTCTTAATGGGATTAAGATCTGGGGAGTTTCCAGGCCATGGACCCAAAATCTCTATGTTTTGTTCCCTGAGCCATTTAGTTATCACCTTTGCTTTATGGCAAGGTGCTCCATCATGCTGGATGAGCATTGTTGGGCGCCAAACTGCTCTTGGACGGTTGGGAGAAGTTGCTCTTGGAGGACATTCTGGTACCATTCTTTATTCATGGCTGTGTTTTTAGGCAAGACTGTGAGTGAGCCGATTCCCTTGGCTGAGAAGCAACCCCACACATGAATGGTTTCAGGATGATTTACAGTTGGCATGAGACAAGACTGGTGGTAGCGCTCACCTCAGCTTCTCAGCTGTTTTCCAGATGTCCCAAACAATCGAAAAGGGGATTCATCAGAGAAAATGACTTTACCCCAGTCCTCAGCAGTCCACTCCCTGTACCTTTGGCAGAATATCAGTCGGTCCCTGATGTTTTTTCTGGAGAGTAGTGGCTTCTTTGCTGCCCTCCTTGAAACCAGGCCTTGCTCAAAGAGTCTCCGCAGTCTCACAGTGCGTGCAGAAGCACTCACACCAGCCTGCTGCCATTCCTGAGCAAGCTCGGCACTGCTGGTAGTCCCATCCCGCAGCTGAAACAGTTTTAAGATACGGTCCTGGCGCTTGCTGGTCTTTCTTGGGCGCCCTGGAACCTTTTTGACAACAATAGAAGCTCTCTCCTTGAAGTTCTTGATGATGCGATAGATTGTTGACTGAGGTGCAATCTTTCTAGCTGTGATACTCTTCCCTGTTAGGTCATTTTTGTGCAGTGCAATGATGGATGCACGTGTTTCTTTAGAGATAACCATGGTTAACTGAAGAGAAACAATGATACCAAGCACCAGCCTCCTTTTAAAGTGTCCAGTGGTGTCATTCTTACTTAATCATGACTGATTGATCGCCAGCCCTGTCCTCATCAACACCCACACCTGTGTTAATGGAACAATCACTAAAACGATGGTAGCTGCTCCTTTTAAGGCAGGACTGCAATCATGTTGAAATGTGTTTTGGGGGTTAAAGTTCATTTTCTAGGCAAATATTGACTTTGCAAGTAATTACTGTTAAGCTGATCACTCTTTATGACATTCTGGAGTATATGTAAATTGCCATTAGAAAAACTGAAGCAGTAAACTGTGTTAAAATTAATATTTGCATCATTCTCAAAACCTTTGGCCATGACTGTACAGCGGAACCAATCTTGGCTAATTCCATCGCCGCTTCACACGCCGCAATCTTAAAGGCAATGTGGGTGTACATGTTCAGCGCGGCGAAGAGATAGGTGTGCCACAGTGTTGTACACCGCGCCCCATACACGCTCATTGGACAACACAACTGCGTTACGATTGGTTAGCCTGCTCTGGAAGGCTAATACATGACGCCATTGTCTATCGGAGTTTGTCACAAATACACACTCGTGTTGTCAATTGTGGCTCCTGCAACACACTTTCGAGGCGCCAAAGTGTCGCACAGGAATGGTGTTGTGCAGTACAGTGGATTACACTAAGAATTGCTAGGTGTGCGTTTGTAAGTGATGGCGGTAAGATACAAATAACACTATGCGAGTAGAAATTGTTTAAGCGGTTCTTTGGTAGAGCGCTGAGATTACACGAACACAATTATCTCCAATCTCTATCTTTATTCTTTAAAAGATGATGCTCCAACCCACAACATGTTTCGACGTGGCAAACACGTCTTCCTCAAGCGGTCCGCTTAAGGAAGACTTGTTTGCCACGTCGAAACATGTTGTGGGTTGGAGTTTGGAGCATCATCTTTTAAAGAATAAAGATAGAGATTGGAGATAATTGTGTTCGTGTAATCTCAGCGCTCTACCAAAGAACCGCTTAAACAATTTCTACTCGTATACATCTCCCTTCGGGGAAAGCGGTCTAACAGAGCTGCAGAGGGAAAGGACCTGATTGACGTCGTCCAGCCTGGCCTTGGTGTGAGCACTTGATCGGCACTTGATCGGGAGCTGAGAGGATCAAGGACACGAAGGAAATACAGGTCTGAGGCTGGCAGCCTGAGCCATAACACACTCTCACATTCTGGTTGTGCGGAATTGGCACAACCACAAAAGGTTAGTTGATCCCTAAGTGCAACCTTATAATAGCAGGATTAAACCACAGGTGGCGCAAAACCTCTTTTTTTTTCTTTTCTGTTACAAATAACACTATGGAGATATGTGCCTGCATTGGTCCACGCCATGGCAGAGCTGCCATGTCTGAACTATGTGTGTGCACACATGTTTGCGTGTGTGTACTGAAGTGTCCCCACATCCCCACAAACACCATTGCACTCTCCATGTGTGTGGACACGTTCCCATGTGGCCAAACACATCATAATGGACATGTACACACAGTCACCGCATACAGTGTGTGCGCCAAAGGGCTGGACCTGTGTACTGGACATAAGCAGACAATGCTGCACGAACCCATCAATACCATTTAACGTATCACATACCTCTGTGCACAGCATAAAGCTATGTGCAACTGCCCTGTACTGAAAAGTAACGTCAGACACAGGAATTTTTTTTTTTGTTTTTTTTTAGTTCGACTTTTTGTGCACAAAAAATAGAATTCTAACAACACACAAAATATTTAAAATAGAAGTGTGAACATCACACAAATACCGTAAATATAAAATGATGAAAAAGAATGGCCATACCTAAACATTACAAAGTACAGAACAAAAATAAACAAAACTAACTAGCTAATGTTTAAACACCCAAAATAAACAAAACACAACCATAATCCCCCTGGTGCAGCCTCCCTGGTGACTCCACCCTCCTCCTCATGTTGCTGACTGACAACACCAGCCACCCTACACCTGCTGGTGCTGCCAGGCCACTGTCCCAGGGCCATTAAAGTAGGATCAGTAAGCGTCTCTGCATCCTGCTGACTCAGACCCTGGCTCAGCGGCTGGAGTGGCGCCACACCATGGTCGGCAGCACGCCAATCCCCAGGACGAAGCTCCTCTGTTGTGGGGTCCACAGAATCCACATAACTTGCCGGCGTGTATGATGACCGATCCCTACGACGCAGGAAGTTATGCAGCACACAGCAGGCCTGGACTACCACATCAATAGATTCCAGTTTCATATGCAGACGTGTATGAAAAACCAGGAATGTATTGGCCATGATCCCGAACGCATTTTCAACCACATGGCGGGCCCGGGATAGCCGGTAATTGAAAATGCGCTGCTCAGAAGAAACCGTCCTCTGGGGATATGGCCGTAGTAGGTGAGCCTGAAGTGGGAAGGCTTTATCCCCCACAAATGCAAAGTTGAGATGATGGGTTGTCTCATCATTTGAGGGCAAGTTCAGAGCACCTCTCCTTAGGTCTTGGGCCAAGCAGCAGTGTGCAAACACACCCCCATCTGAGACACGGCCGTTCATGCCAACGTCCATGTAGAGGAACTCATAGTGAGCATCCACCAGGGCCATGAGGACCATGCTAAAATATCCTTTGTAATTAAAATACAAGGACCCCGTGTTGGGGGGTTGCGTGATCCTCACGTGCTTACCATCCAATGCACCGCTGCAGTTTGGAAATTGCCATCGATCGACAAAACCTCTGGCAACATCCATCCAGCGGGGGTTGTTGGTAACTGCATGTAGGATGGCAGCAGACAACTCACAATGGCCTCACACATCTTTGGAATCTGGCGGCTCAGCAGTGGCCGTGAGACTGCTGCCAAGTATTGCAGGTCTGTCCTCGAACGACCTGTTGCCAGGAACCTCAACGTTACAGCCAAACGATCCTCAAGTGGCGCAGCTCGACGCATCAAAGTGTCCTGTTGGGCTATTAATGGCTTTACACGCGAACAACATAGCTTGTGCTATTCAATGGCACACGTAATTGCACTGAGTTTGCGGACGGTTGTGTAGCAGAAGATGTGTACAGTACTGAACAGACAGTTCTTCAAATATGGCGCGGTGTCAACTGACAGCTAATAGGAACACAGTAGCCCACACCAATCATCTCAGATGGGGTGCGGACTACAGCACGCTGAGGCACGCCTACCGGAAATCATAGAAAGTGCTGTTTCCATCACTATCGCCCTGTCACATGCCAAAATACGAAAATATCGCCTTGCCGATTATGCCTGATTACTGAGCACTGTTCAGGAATCAGGCGACGGCCGATGGGCGATTTATCGCCGCGAAATCGCCCAATCAGACACCGCAAGCAAGAGTCAATTTCACAGCAATTTCAACGGGGCGACACATCGCCTTTCAGATGTTCAGGCGAGATTGCGGCGTGTGACGCTACCTTTACTTCTCTTCTGACTTCTCTTCAACAGTCTATACAAAAACTACTCAAAAAGGCAGCATCAGAAAAACTTACCATCCATGCCACATCCAAAAACCAACACTGCACTTGCAGGATGCAGTCAGACCCCACTATGTGAAGCAAGCTCCAGGTGCAGGCTGATAAGAATCACCTCTACCTACAACAAAGTGTGGGAGGCGACCTGCCATGCACATAATTGGCCCGCTTAGGACACCATTCACACTGATACAAAATGATGCAGAGTGTCTGAAAGCTACTCACTGGCTCTGCCACCTAACCAATGGGCCGCCCAGTACGATGCTTCTGCACCACTAGATGAACGGCGACCCATGGGGCCCAGCTGCACCCCGAAAATGATAAAAAAGTGCAAAAATGTTTTTTATGTGATAAACAAAAAACTTTATAGATGAGGTATTGGTTCATGCATTGGCCAAGACACTTAAGCTCATGATCCACGTCACGGATCCTCATGCTCATGAGTCCTAACAAAAATATATACAAAAACTACTCAAAAAGGCAGCATCAGAAAAACTTACCATCCATGCCACATCCAAAAAACAACATTGCACTTGCAGGATGCAGTCAGACCCCACTATGTGAAGCAAGCACCAGGTGCAGGCTGATAAAAATCACCTCTACCTACAACAAAGTGTGGGAGGCGACCTGCCATGCACATAATGGGCCCACTTAGGACACCATTCACACTGATACAAAATGATGCAGAGTGTCTGAAAGCTACCCACTGGCTCTGCCACCTGACCAATGGGCCACCCAGGACGATGCTTCTGCACCACTAGATGAACGGCGCCCCATGGGGCCCAGCTGCACCCCGAAAATTATAAAAAAGTGCTTGCTTCATATACTGGGGTCTGACTGCATCCTGCAAGTGAAATGTTGGTTTTTGGATGTGGTATGGATGGTAAGTTCCTCTTCAACAGTCTCCTGAAATGGTTCCGTTCCAGGGTGGAATCGTTTTTCTCTGTTCCCCCAATTCCACCCAACAAACCGGTTAACTTGTGAACTGGTAAAGTGTTGCTTCATCTCAGCGATTTCTGGTGTCATCGGGAGACTGGGAATCTGCACCATGTACAACCAGAGTGGGCGACGCTCTAACCCCTGGTCTTGGGGGACTCTCATTTCTGGCTGAGCCACCACATGGCACACTGGGACACCTCGCGACCCTACCAGCTTCGGCGCTGTGCCAATTTCAATTTCAGCACTTGGCGGTTTCACTGCCAGCTGAACAGCCATTATTTCTCTGGAGTCAATCCCTTCTGGGTGGCTCCTGGTTGCCAACACTGGGTTCTGCAGTCCTCCTGGGACTGGTAAGGGTGTTGAGAACCTGCCTGGTTCCAGGGCTGCGTCTGCTGGGGGCACCACAGTCTCTGATGCCGTGATGTCCTTCCCTCCATCATCTTCTCTTGCCAACTCCCGCATGGTGGCCAGCATCCCGGCGGGCGATGGTGACACTTCCCCCAGGGCTGTGGGGTACTCGGAACTGGGCTACAGTTCTGTGGGGGAGTCACAGGGGTCGAGACCCGGCTCCGTGACTCTGGCAGTGTCAATAAAAGTTTGGGGAATAGGGACTTAGGGATGATTGTTGTGACACCACCTGTAATGTTCGGCTATTGCTGGCCGACGCTGTGGTGCGGGACCTCTGGGGATGATGGGATTGCAGCTTTGATGGTTTCGCTCCCCATGGGTGAAACGGTTCCCCGGGCAACTGGAGTTGTGTTCAGCGAGGGAAGGTCAGCGGGGCTGTTCTGGCAGGAGAGGGTAGTTGGAGCAGCTCGCAGGCACGTCTATGGTCACCTGCGCGTCTTATCAGTCTACCGGCGGGAAATGAACAGTCTCACACACAGTTCTGAGTTCTATACCTGGTTTACTTAGCTTTTCACTTGGCGACATTACAGGGTACTGTCCTTGCCAAGTCTCAGACTGGACAGTCTTCGATGAACAAGGATAGCTCGTCCAAGACACCCCCTTTGTATTCCTTCCTTCACAGGTTGCTCTCCCTCTCAGCGCTAACTGTCCACACAGTGCCCTAATCTGGCATCCACATGTCCTGTAAGGCAACCGTTACCAAGTCCCCTGATCCTATTACAGCTACCTTCTTGGCAGATGTGTCAGGTGTCGGCCACAGCTCCTCTAAATCTTGTGGCCTCCGGTTCTGTGGTTGGAACGTAGAGTCTCCTCGCCACCTTCAGGGCCAGTCCACTGGTTCCCAACCAGCCCTTCTATTTCACTCAGATTTGGATGCACGGGTGGATTGCTCTCTGCCCGTGCGCCTAGGTCTCCCGCCGTCTCTCTTACAGTCTACTGTTTCAGGACCCAGGACGAGCTCCACGATGCTCAAGTCCTCCGGATTCTCCTCCTCTCGCAATTTCCTCACAACTGCCTCAAGTAACTTCCCACCCTCCATCTTTCTTCCCTCCATCCCACTGACTGACTGAGCCCTCCCACTATCGAGTCCGCCCGCCATCCCTGGGACCGGGTGTGTTTGGTGCTTTTGTGGGTGTCTCGGACTTACCATCCCTTTTCCTGAGAACAGGAATACCACACCCGTAGGATGGGTGCAGTACCTCTTTGTGGTGACCAGACAGCAGGGGCACCACAATGGCAACAAGCGAAATCCTCCATACCGTTCTTGCATGCTCTTCCACTTGGCGGTGGCCCTAGTGCCATGTATCCAACCCAACATATAGCCGGCACAGGCATCTGGAGAAGGCAATGTCCAGACATAGTGAGGGACCCTTCACTTCTCAGCCAATCCATTTAACCAGCTGGCCAGCAACCACTCTGATTCTACTATCCCGTTGATGTCGGGGTCTTCCCTCCTAGCATCCGCCATCATGGACATACATCTCTTTACTGCTCCGTCGTCTCTCCCACCCTTTTGTGGGCATTTTTCGTTCTCTGTGCTGTCGGCCACACCCAGGAGGTTTGGCTGACTGGCTTATCATGGTGGATCACAGTCAATACAAGGGGCAGATGTTGGTTTTGGCGCCACTGGCTGGTCCTGCCCACGATGGGAATGCTGGACACTCCTCTCAGCCAGCACATGGCATTAGTCTATGGCAGAAGCCATTACACGGTCTTTCAAAACACAGTCTCCACGGCACACAGGACCCGTTTAGCGTGGCTCTGTAAATCCTGTTCATGACACCAAAATGCAAAGG
This sequence comes from Allobates femoralis, assembly GCA_033576535.1. NCBI lineage: Eukaryota > Metazoa > Chordata > Amphibia > Anura > Aromobatidae > Allobates > Allobates femoralis. The sequence continues at coordinate 56,245,935 of JARQOC010000005.1, read as the reverse complement.
CCGCAAGGATCGGGGGTATTCGGACATCTGTCTTTGGGTTCACGGTGGCCTCCCCAGAGCTGTGGCCTTGGCCAAGCATGTGAAGGGAATATTTAAAGGGGATTATAATGTCTTTATGTGACGCCACCTGTGATGCCTGGTCAGAGGTGACCAGCACTGCTGTATGAGCCCTGGGGGATACATGGTGTGGCAGCTGAGATGGAACACTTCCCACAAGTGAAGCAGGCCTCCAGGCGTTTGAGGCAAAAGTCCATAGGAATGATGGTGGAGGTAGTTAGGGTGCAGGAGGCAGCAAGGAGGGTGCTGGAAATGAATGGGAGGACACAAAGGGTGCAAGTCTTTTATCTTTACTGAAGAAACGAGGTGCAGTCCGGAGGCACTGGTTACCAGGTCCAAGAGAGTTTGGACAGCCTGGAAACAGTCAGAGTCCACCTCGCCAGGTGGGTTTTGAGTTCTGCCTGCTGCGCCTTTTTGGTTTGGGTCCCAGCTGCCTGTGAGCTATTCTGTGGCCCTGTCCTTTCCCGCTCTCTTACCCTCATGCCCCACTGGCAGACATCACAAACCTGTAACGGATACTGCCGCCTTGATTGCAGCTCTGGGCTCTCGTTACACTGTTGTGCCACCAGATCTCTACATGCGGCCAGGAAACTTGCAGTCTCCCGTCCTCCAGATTCGGTTGCCGGGACGTGCAGTGCCTACACAACCCAAGAATCTGGCGTCCTTTGTGGCTCTGCATGGGCTGTGCTCATCAACAGCTCCACCCTCCAGGACCTTCTTCTCTCTCCTCACCTTCTACTCCTACTGTTCTACTTCCTCTCCCTTCCTGCACTTTCTCTCCACTCCTGTAGCCCCTCCCACTTGCGAGAAATAGGGCAGCTCCCCTGAATCAGGTGCAGAGCCCCTTCTGGCCAAGGATCAGGTTTGGTGTGTGCATGTGAGGGTTTACCCAATGTGCGCATCTCCTCCTGCTTCCAAGCATAATGTCACCTCCAGTGAGAGAGGCAACACTATTGTGGTAACCGAATCCTTGCGGTGCCACAATTGTACTTTTTTAAGAAGATACATCCAGTCGCTTCATAAATCTGTTAAATAATAATAATAATAAATAACAAATGTTTATTTATATAGCACAAACATATTCCGCAGTGCTTTACAATACAGCGGTCATAGGTAACAAAAAAAATATACAATATAGTAAGTAACTAAAGTAGAGAATAAAACAAAACACATTAAGCAGAGAGTCAGTAAAAGTACAATACTTAAAGCAGAAAATCAGTGTAAAAAATACAGTACAGTAATTAGATACAATAAGCATAGAATCAATGTAAAAACTACAATACAATAATTAAAGCAATAATAAAGGTGACCCTGTTCAAAAGAGCTTACAATCTACAAAGAGACAGGGTTTACACAAAGTACAGGGGCTTATTACAGTGATGGTCCAAGCATCTTGATGAAGTGGGGGATAGAAATAAAGTTACATGAATGGTCACCAGACATCTGTGTAGAGCTTTTGGGATTGGTGGAGTTTGAAGAAGAGTTATGTCCAGAGAGATGGTACTGCATATAGCCCATTCACTAAGGACTTCTATTAGGGAGTATGATAGGCTGCCTAAAAAAGATGTGTTTTTAGGGAGCGTCTGAAGCCATGTAAGTTGTAGATAGTCCTGATTTCTTGGGGAAGAGCATTCCAGAGAATTGGTGTGGCTTGGGAGAAGTCTTGGAGCCGGGAATGGGAGGATCAGATTAGTGCAGATGTTAGTCGAAGGTCATTTATAGAACGTAGAGAACGGGTGGAGTGATAGACAGAGATGAGGGAGGAGATGTTGGGAGGTGCTGCACCATGAAGAGCTTTGTAGGTGAGAACAATCAATTTAAATTGGATCCTGTAGTTTATGGGCAGCCAGTGCAATGACTGGCACAGAGCAGAAGCATCCGAGTAATGACTGACCAAATAGGTGATCCTTGCTGCTGCATTAAGGATGGACTAGAGAAGGGAGAGTTTAGAGAGGGGGAGGCCGATTAATAGAGAATTGCAGTAGTCAAGGCGGGAATGGATCAGGGTCACAGTGAGGGTTTTTGTTGTTTCCATGGTGAGAAAGGGGCGGACTCTAGAGATGTTCTTCAGGTACAAAGGACAAGAGCAGGTGAGAGATTGTATATATGGGGTGAAGGAAAGATTGGGGTCAAACATAACACCCAGACAGTGAGCCTGCTGCCTAGGCGTTATCATTAAATAAAGAATTAAAAATAAACTAAGGTGAGATGTTTGTAAACAAACTCTCAGACGTATTCCTGCGGTTTTAACCAAGTTTTTTCCGCGATTTTCTAGTTTTTGTTTACAATTGCAAATATACAAATTTTCATGCTCGGACATTATAAAATCGAGGCGCAATCTCAGTTAAGTGTTGACATGCTCAAGCATTCATAACGCAGCAAACACCTGCGCAGGTTTCCATCTCTGGCAGGAAATAAAACCAATGTGTGCACAACCTTTCCTGAATCATAAAGGTTTCGCTGAGAATGAAAAACGCAGGTTTAGATTCGCATGGATTTGCATCAATGCACCAAAACTGCAGGAAAGACGCCCTGTGTGCACAAGAGCCTAATGCTCCAAATGTAACAAATGACCATCTCCAATCCTCTACAACCTATAAAGAATGTTTAGGATCGCTGATGTGCAAAATCATTGGAGCAGTGAATTCTGAGTTTTCTTTTAGTTTTGAAAAAACTACCGTACTATTATCATTATAATGTGATGGGAACGATCATGTGAACATTATACTGACTCATTTGCATAGACCATTTAGGAAAATCAGAAAGAAAAAGCATTTGCAGAATAATTTGCATTTGAATGGCCGAACTATCCTCTGCATGGACTAAAACATTTTCCATAAAGCAGGTAAACTAGGTCATGTAATATGGCATTGCAATAAAATGAATAGCTGATAGATGAGTCCTTCGAATGAAAGAAAAAAATCTTTTAAGGAAATGTTAACTTGCATTTTGTCTAAATGTCCACTAGATGGCGATATTATCAAGCAAATCATCAAACATCCAGTTGCTATTCTTCCCCATATTTTGGGGTATTTGTCATCATATCTTAAAGATTTTATTACTAAATCTTTACAATTTAATGTCATAATCTAAACTATTTTCTAATATACTTGAATTAACAATTCCCTATCGTTTCCTACTAATATCTGCATTTTTTTCCTTTTACTTCTTTATTGATGACACTTTGAAAATCCCCGTGCATATAACCATACTCAAACAAAGCATCGTCAGGGGGCCGAGACTGTCACTGCTGCCACCCCTGCCCCAGTGACCTGCAGATACAACAGTGGCAGAGCACATGGTCACTATGAAGCCTGTCTCAGGGGGGCCTGGTGCCTACAGGCGCATCACAATGAATTATGATATCATCAAAAAGTTAATTTATTTCAGTAATTCAATACATAAAGTGAAACACATATTTTATATACAGTCATTACACACAGAGGGATCTATTCAAGTGTTTATTTCTGTTAATGTTGATGATTATGGCTTACAGCCAATGAACACCGAAAGGTCATTGTCTCAGAAAATTAAAGTAGGGAGGATGAAGGGTTAAAACCGCGTTCCCGTATTCCATGAGACATCAAAGGGTGAATACAATATTGATTTATTAGTCAACGCATTTCAGGCCTCCCTGAAACACCCTGAAGCATGGCAATATGATATATATATACAGAGCCTTGTGAAAGTATTTGACCCCCTTAAACTTTTCAACCTTTTGCCACATTTCAGGCTTCAAACATAAAGATATAAATTCTAATCTTTTTGTGAAGAATCAACAACAAGTGGGACACAATGGTGAAGTGGAACCAAATTTATTGCATATTTTAAACTTTTTTAAAAAGAAAAATCTGAAAAGTGGGGTGTGCAATATTATTCAGCCCCTTGAGTTAATGCTCTGTAGCACCACCTTTTGCTGCGATTACAGCTACAGTCGCTGGGGGATGTCTCTATCAGTTTTGCACATAGAGAGACTGAAATTCTTGCCCATTCTTCCTTGCAGAACAGCTGGAGATCAGTGAGGTTGGATGGAGAGCGTTTGTGAACAGCAGTTTTCAGCTCTTTCCACAGATTCCCCATTGGATTCAGGTCTGGACTGTGACTCGGCCATTCTAACACCTGGATACGTTTATTTTTGAACCATTCCATTGTAGAATTTGCTTTATGTTTGGGATCATTGTCTTGTTGGAAGATAAATCTCCGTCCCAGTCTCAGGTCTTTTGCAGACTC
>JARQOC010000005.1:54940604-54987803 GCA_033576535.1 Allobates femoralis | reverse complement strand
AGCTGCTGGGTCTTCAGTACCCCACAACTCAGGACTCCGGTGTCCTTTTCTCTGTCCCAGCTCAATTTCCCCTAAGAGCTCTCCTTGATATCTCTCCTCTCTTCCTCTCCTCAGACTGTCTCTAATGGTTACCTCACACTGGCTGACCTCCCACTTCATGTTTGTCTGAGTGAGTGCCTGTGAGTGCGAGGGTCTGAGAGTGCCTGTGAGTGTGTGTCTGTGAGTGAGTGCCTGTGAGTGCCTGTGAGTGTGAGCGTCTGTGAGTGTGAGTGCCTGTGAGTGTGAATGCTTCTGAGTGTGCCTGTGAGTGTTGAGTGCCTGTGAGCGTGAGTAGCTGTGAGTGTGAGTGCCTCTGAGTACCTGTGAGTGTGAGTGCCTGTGAGTGCCTCTGAGTGCCTGTGAGTGTGTCTGTGAATTTGTGAGTGCCTGTGAGTGTGAGTGCCTGTGAGTGTGTGTCTGTGAGTGCCTGTGAGTGTGAGTGCCTGTGAGTGTCTGTGAGTGCCTGTGAGTGTAAGTGCCTCTGAGTGGCTGTGATTGTGAGTGAGTGTCTGTGAGTGTGTGAGTGCCTGTGAGTGAGTGCCTGTGAGTGTCTGTGAGTGTGAGTGTCTGAGAGTGCCTGCGAGTGTGAGTGCCTGTGAGTGTGAGTGCCTGAGTGTGAGTGTCTGTGAGTGTTAGTGCCTGTGATTGTGAGTGTCTGTGAGTGTCTGAGAGTGTCTGTGTGAGTGCCTGTGAGTGTGAGTGCCTGTGAGTGTAAGTGCCTGTGCCTGGGTGTCAGATTGCGTGGGTGTCAGAGTGCGAGGGTGTCTGTGAGTGTGAGTTTGTACAGAAGTGTGTGATTATAACAGAAGTGCTAGAGCACAGGAGGCACACGTTTAATTATCTTTAATATACTAGAACGCGTTTCCATGGCGGTCCGCCGTCTCCATTAGTTGGATTTACATTGTGGTATATTAAAGGTAATTAAACATGTGCCTTCTGTGCTCTAGCACTTCTGTTTATAATCACACACTTCTGTACAAAATGTCATATCCCCATCCTAGGGTTGCAGCAGGAGCAGCTGTGAACCAGAGTCTCCGCTAACAGAATCCAAAGGACCTGCGGTGACGTAGCCGAGAACTTCACAGGGTCAGGTGATTGACTTGCTTGAGTCACCTGACTGGAAGAATGAGCTGCTCGTGGAGGAAACCCCGACCGCTGGAGTCCGGAGCCACTGCAATACGCCGAGGTTGTGCAGGGTTGCAGAACCTCCAAAGGTGAGATGCATACCCCCCACATCTGTTATTGATGCCCCCACTAGACCACCAGGTACCGCTCATTGGTTGTGCTTTTCCCCCCACTTTTGTTCCACATGAGTGAGTGTGAGAGTGTGAGTTAATGTGTGTGTGTTAATGTGTGATTGTGTGTGTGAGTTAATGTGTGAGGGACATCACTAAAAAAGGGGTCCAGCATGGGGGACATTACTGCACTATGGGGGTGAGGATGGTGACATCACTACAAAAGGGGATCAACATGGATAACATTACTACACTATGGGGGCCAGGATGTGGACATCTCTACAAAAGGGGACCAGGATGGGGACATTACTACAATATGGGGGCCATGATGTGGACATTCTATACTCTGGGGACCAGCATGGGGGACAGGATGGTGACATCATTACAAAAGGGGATCAGCATAGGGGTCATCATTACAAAAAGGGACCAGCATGGGGTACATTACTACAGAAGGGGATCAGGTTGGGGATATTTGTACAAGAGGGGGACCAGGATGGGGACCAGTATGGGACATTACAACAAGAAAGGGACCAAGATGGGGACATTACTACAAGAAAGGGGTCAGGATTTGGACATTACTACATTGAGCAAAAAAATCTGGTATTACTAAAAATGTCACTTAGTCCTACATGCAATGCGGCCCCCCAATATCAATTTTTTTCTATGTGCGGCCCACCAACCCAGCCGAGTTTGAGACCCCTGCTATAGGCAAACTGTGGCAAACATGTCCCATATGAGCCTATTTGAAGACTACATATAGTGCAATGTCATGCTGGGGCATATTGTCTCCCAGTGCAGTGCAACACAAAGATAAACATGGTATAGAAGGAAGGCCCTGGCAATAGGGAGAAAGGAAAGGGGTCACCTTCTGACACTGACCTGATTCTGCACCCTAAGCTCCCTAACATCCCTATACGAGTCCTTCCCCCTGTCTCGATAAAGTGCATAGGGCTTCACTTGCCCTGAACTCACCCTGGTTATTGTGCAGGCTGGCGAGGGCACTAGCATCACCTCTACAATCATACAACACAAGGATAGCAAGACATAGGGAAAATAGCCACAAAAGGATAGAACACCAAACTTCTCAATTGCAGCAAAGCACCGCAGCTGCAATTGTCACTATACCACTGCTGCTTCTCGAGGGACTGGCTCCTTCAAAGAGGTCAGTATATAGAATGAGATTCTATCAGCTTATATGACTCTTCATGGTGGAGGGAAGTGGTCACTAAAAGCTACATCATGGATTAAGGCTAAAGAGAACACCTAGAAAGGGTCCTTAACCCCTGCAACACCAAAAGAAATTACGTACACATAAATACTAATTATAGACCTGCGATCCATATGGCGTTGTAACCTTCAGGTCCCAAATTTGTTAACAGACAAATACATGTTTTTTGTTTGGTGCATCTGCATAGGCTCTTCCAAGCAGCAGTAAAAAGTTAGCCAGTGCTAATGTATGGGCATGATCTGTATACAGACATTTAGCATCACATGTACCTGTATGACGCCCTATGGAAACTTCTTCTATGTGCCTATAAAATACCACCAATCACCTTCCCCATGGCATGGCATGGTTGAGTATGATTGCTGCATCGGTATCATGCACCTGTGTAGCCTTTATCAGTGGGGCATTGTTAAGTGCATTGGAAATCAGACCTTTTGCCTGTTTTTGGTAAGCCAGAGTTAACTTATGCCAAAAAAGTTAGAGTGAACATTTTAAAACCTAGAGGAGTTTTCCGGTTTTGCTATTTTTGGTAACTCTTTTGACCTTATGTCCTTGTAAAACAAAAGTTTTGAATATAGAGTTAGGGACTCTTGAGGACCCTTGACGTGGGTTGCAAGCTTATGTGTTTTGGCCAAAATATCCACAAACACCTCACATAATCATTCATCAATTTTTTTGCACTTTTTATCTTTATGTAGGATTCAGCCAGGCCCTTTGGGGCATCTGTCCTGTGTGGTGCATATACATAGTGCTGGGAAGCCCACCTGATCTAATAGTATGGGTGATTAATAGACTGTATACAGACACTCAGCATCACACGTACCTGTGTGACTGATGCCCTATGGGAAAATCATCAGGGTGCATATAAAATACCACCGATTACCTCCCCTATGTCACGATAGGCTGAGAGTGATTACTGCATTGGTATTATGCACTTGTGCTGCTATTATCATTGGGGCCTGCTGTGTCCTGCAAAGTGCAATGGAAATCAGACCTTTTGGATAGTTTCGGCAAGCCAGAGTTAACCTATGCCAAAAAAGTTAGCGTGAACATTTTAAAACCTAAAGGAGTTTTCTGGTTTTGCAAAACTGGTCTCCAGTAGCAGTCTGCGCTCCCCCTCCCTCTGTTAATTTACTCACCCTTTCTGCAGCCACTTCCAATGTCGTTTATTTGTCTATAGTACTGATGTCATGTCAACATCGCTGCAGCCAACAGGGTGGGAGGAGGTTTTCTGAAACCATTTAATGGGAACCTCTCAGGTCGTTCTACCCCTTCCCCCCATGCTATCTCTACCTGTCCCTGCACCTTAATGGCTGATTCCTAACCATCCCTGTCTGACCTAAAACTGCCCTATAAAAATTGAGAAAAATGACATATAACTTACATACTGTCTCCATCTGGAGACTGGAAAGGCGGGCTCCGGGGCTCCATTCTCCCTCCTCGCTAGCTCTCCGCATGCCCTGCTGGAACGTCATCAGTCTTTCTTATGTTTCGCCTCGTTTGAAATTCCCGCCTACTCTGGTACTTTGATGACCGGACCCGAAGTCATATCCGGCCCGGTGCAGTTGTGGGGCTGATCACGTGTGCGGCCCGACTCCGGCGCATGCACAGATATGGCGACAGTCCGTACCACTTGATCAGCCCCCACAATGCACCGGGCCGGATATGACGTTTCAGCCAGACATCACAGTACCAGAGGAGGTGGAATTTCAAACAGGAGGTGGAACAGAAGAAAGACTGATGATGCCCAGCGGAGTGTGTGAAGAGCTAGCAAGGAGGGAGAATGGAGCACCGAAGCCCGCCTTTCCAGGCTCCAAATGGTACAGTTTGTAAGTAATACAGTCATTTTTCTCAATCTTTATAGGGCACTTCTAGAGCAGACAGGGATGGTTAAGGATTAGCAAGGAAGGTGCAGGGACAGGTAGTGATAGCAGAGGGGGGGGGGGGGTAGAACGACCTGACAGGTTCACATTAAACATATAGGACTAATGTATGTTAAGTTATTCTCAGATATGCAGAAAAAAAAGGAAAAATATAAATCAGCTACATTCGTATATGGAATAAAATAGGAAGCAAATCAACAATGTGAACTCTGTCTGCCACTGTACTATTCCATTTGCCTTCCATAGCTCCTGATGTTTGTGTTACTGTGTAATTATCTTGTATAATGAGGGAGCCTGGCATCCGGTAATGTAGTTGTGTTGTGTGAGGTCATGGCAGGATGCTGCACTGAGACGCCGCCATAGGCAGACTGTAATGTGGTGTGTATATAATCAATGGAACCTCTGAGTGTTTGCTACATTGTTTTGTATATTTAGATACAGAACATTACTACTGATCTTACTATAATGTAAAATCATGAATGATAATGCTCCCGGTGATTAGCTTTTACCTACATTTGAGGGCTAAAAAGGACTAATCAGCCTGGAGCCTGACGTATCAGACCTTGTGTCAATTGGGAACGTCATATCATATTATCAAATTGATAGTCCATACCAGTCATACCCATAACTGATGAATCGAGATGATGGAGTCATGCTTTGCAGCTCAGGAACAGAAACTATGGAGAAATTACAAGCGCAATAGGTCTGAACTGATAAAACACTTAGATTTAGAAATGACAATTTTCTTCACCTTCGAAGGTTGTGATATACACAACAATAATTAAGCTTAAAGAGAATAGGTCAGTAGGTTTTTGCTATGTAAAGCTGAAGACAGCATGCTGTAGGGGTTAAAAAACAAAAAGCAACTATGCTTCTCATATCAAGGTGTGTGCTATTGTTTAAACTAAAGCAGGGCTGTGGAGTTGGCAAGCCAAACCTCTGACTCCTCAATATCCCTGAATCAGACTCCACCAAAATGAACACACAATCCACAGCCCTGAACTAAACTTGGTGATTACCAATACAGGACTACAAAGTCACACACACACACACCATTGGTTAGTCCGATACCCCCCTGCTGTGATTGACACGTCACAGTGATTGCACATCTCTATGGATACCCTGATGTGGGCAGGGGCAGCTTTCTCAGCTTTACTGTGTTCCTGAAACTAAATGCTTTGATAGTGTCATTAGTGTCATAACAGCATCAATCAGTATTCTATGTGATACATCGTTGGATTCAGAATCTCTTTGCCTACATTATGTTGCTGTCAGATGAGGTAGAAAAAACCTGCTAACAGATTCCCTTTAAAAGTATATAGCAAATGCTGCAGTATCCTCAGGACCAAAAATCGGAAAAACGATGTAGAAAAATGAAACATTTTGTGGGATCTGCCCGCTGCTGTGTTAATCACATTGAAATTCTGATACACATGGACGTCAAGGGAAATGAGGTGAAGTGAGTTCACTTCGAAACGAGTCCATTAAATCTGCATTTCCTTTGACGTCCATGTATATCAGAATTTTAATGTGATTAACACAGCAGCGGGGAGATCCCACAAAATTTTCTGTTTTTCGACATCATGCTTGTTTTGGAGCTGATTTTCCAAGGGTGATCATCAGACATACATGTACAAAAAGAAAAAACATGCTTTATAGGGCAACAAGTCATGGACCAGGAAACATCAAACTCACCTTATGGAGTCACGCCAGGAGCATAAACCTAAAAACACCTTTTGAAAAATGAATGGTGAATGGCTCTTGGACTCCCCCGAACTCACATGTTGGGTTTGGTGGTAAATGGAGCAGTAACAAAAGAACAGGTCAACTCCTTATCCAATAAAGAGGACCAATAAAATTTGCTGTGGGGACAAGTACCGGTGTATTTGTTAATAGTGGAAGGAGGAATACATACAACGTGCTACCTTCATCAGGTATAAAATACAACCCCTGGCAAAAATTATGGAATCACCAGGCTCGGAGGATGTTCATTCAGTTGTTAAATTTTGTAGGAAAAAAGCAGATCACAGACATGGCACAAAACTAAAGTCATTTCAAACGGCAACTCTCCGACTTGAAGAAACACTAAAAGAAATCATGAAAAAAAAAATATGATAGCCAGTAACGGTCACCTTTGTAGACCAAGCAGAGGTAAAAATTATGGAATCACCCTGTAAATTTTCATTCCCAAAACTAACACCTGCATCAAATAAGATCTGCTCATTAGTCTGCATCTAAAAAGGAGTGATCACACCTTAGAGCGCTGTTGCACCAAGTGGACTGACATGAATCATGGCTCCAACACCAGAGATGTCAATTGAAACAAAGAAGAGGATTATCAAACTCTTAAAAGAGGGTAAATCATCACGCAATGTTGCAAAAGGTGTTGGTTGTTCACAGTCAGCTGTGTCTAAAATCTGGACCAAATACAAACAACAGAGAAGGTTGTTAAAGGCAAACATACTGGTAGACCAAGGAAGACAACAAAGCGTCAAGACCGGAAACTTAAAGCAATATGTCTCCAAAACAGGAAATGCACAACAAAATAAATGAGGAACGAATGGGAGGAAACTGGAGTCAATGTCTGTGACTGAACTGTAAGAAACCGCCTAAAGGAAATGGGATTTACATACAGAAAAGCTAAACAAAAGCCATCATTAACACTGAAACAGAAAAAAACAAGGTTACAATGGGCTACGGAAAAGCAATTGTGGACTGTGGATGACTGGATGAAAGTCATATTCAGTGATGAATCGTGAATCTGCATTGGGCAAGGTGATGGTGCTGGAACGTTTGTTGGGTGTCGTTCCAATGAGATTTATACAGATGACTGTCTGAAGAGAACATGCAAATTTCCACAGTCATTGATGATATGGGGCTGTATGTCAGGTAAAGGCACTGGGAGATGGCTGTCATTACATCTTCAATAAATGCCCAAGTTTACATTGATATTTTGGACACTTTTCTTATCCCATCAATTGAAAGGATGTTTGGGGATGATGAAATCATTTATCATGATGATAATGCATCCTGCCACAGAACAAACACTGTGAAAACATTCCTTGAAAGAAGAAACATAAGTGCTGGCCAGGGAAACACTCTGCAGGACACAGGGAATGCAAATTCCTTCAGAGTATGGCCGCACCTTCCTAATGCCAGGAGAAGACTCCCAAACAACAGGCGGATGCAGCAGAGCTGGGAGAAATGCAAGCTGCTCAGGTACAGGACAGTGCTGGCAGTGAGTATGACAGCAAATACAAGGCGTGCGACTCATAGGCGTGACAATCAGAGAATTGGCCAAGGTATAAAACAGGGACTCAAACAGGATAATCAAGAGCAAAATAATAAGTAAAAAAGAATTAGGAGAGCACCAGAACAAGTATAAACAGTTACTGTCAACTCCCAGCAATAGGGGAGATGGTTACTAGTCAGAACCATATCCATACTACCAGAATGGGCAGACCTACAGGTCCCAGCAACACAAGTATCTCTGGCTGGACAAAGCCTAATCCAGGGCTTTAGGTCATGATGCCTTCATCACACAAGAATGAATATGGCAGCACCAGGTGACAGAAGCAGGGATCCCAGGAGTATGCCAGGTGGAGATGTGACAAATATCTGGATATAGGAGCATGTTCTCTGTTTCCACCGATAAACTTGCAATATATTATATAAAGGGATATTCTGGGAGTTATGAAATCTATTTTCAAGTTTTAAAAAATTACTGGTATACACGTGGTAGCAATATGACTGCAAATATGCCTAGACACTTGCAGTTTTTGACCTGAGTTGCATTATTTGACATGTATTGCATATTTCTTAAAAATAGCCCGTCAATTATTTTAGTCTTTAGTACAGTCCTTTATCAGAGTGATCAAACTGAAGAATAAAACTGCACCATAAAAGTGCACCAAAAAAAATAAAAACATGCCATTTCTGCTTTGGTTTCTGACTATAATCTGCATTCTTCATGCAGAAAAAAATGCTATGTGTGAATATGTGAATACACCCTTGGGGATACACATGGCACTACAAAGTCTAAGATTGTTTTTGTGAAAATAATTGAAAAAGGAGAGAGGAAAGAAAAGGAGGAATCCTATGTAATGCCCAGATGTCGCACACTAGGAATCGGGGTACTCGAGACTGGGTCTATACTGTCTACAGGGGTTGTCAGGGTGCCAGGCCCGGTCCAGTCGTCCCAGATGCGTCAAGTAAAGGGAGTATTTACATGGGATTTGTTGTGACGCCACTCGGGGTATGTGGTCAGTGGGACCACCGCTGCCGTATTCCTGCTGGGGATGGTGATAAGAGGGGGCTGCGTGGATGGTAAGCCCTCCTCGGGTAGGTCTGACAGTCCCCAGGGCAGGTGTAGTATTAGTGGAGGGACATAGTGAGGGATGGTGCTTTGTACCAGTCACTTACTTTGTCAGCAGCATAAGTGTTTCATGGAGTGCGCTAGAGGTCACAAATCAATGCAAGTCTACGAGAGCCTCGTTCTGGTGCTCATAGACTTGTACTTAGAACTTCTGATTTCTGGCCAGTCAGAGGACATGGCACAAGGTAGCACCACAGGACTGGAGTGACGCTGGAAACAGATGAAGATGGCAGCAGGTGAGTATCAGACCAGGGGGCAGTGGACTTACATTTAAAGCACCACTCCAGTACTGAAAAAAAGCAAATAAATTGCTGAAGTGGTGCCTTAACAGGAATCTGTCAACAGGCTTTTTCTACCACCTCTGAGAGTACCATGAGGCAAAGAGGACTCTGAATCCAATGATGTTTAACTTATGTTGAGCATTTAGTTTCAGGAACACAGCAGAGCTGGGAGAATGCATTCACTGTGAGGTGTCAATCACAGCAGTGGTTGTGTTGGTCCAGCAATGATAATCACCAGGTGTTAAAGCTTTTAGATTACGTGAGCAATAACACACAACCTGATAAGAGAGGCATAGTTGATTTTTGCTTTTTAACCCCTGCAACATGCTGTCCTCAGCTTACATAGAAAAATCCTGTACCCCAGAACACCTTGTGCCCAAAAAATTAAAATGCAGCTGCACATTCAGAAACATTCCCTGGTTTATTGAACTGGCGGCATTATTTGGGCATCTTACAGTAATGGTATTAGGGCACTGGATGATGGTATTACTTTTGTAAACTAATGAAATAACTTGTTAAATTTCATTTGTACAGAACTATTTTTGTGCGGTTTAATTAACACATTTCATGAGAAAGTCTTCAAGGTTACCGCTGTGTTATGTGAGAATGTGATGGAAGTGAGCTGTGTAAATACCTTCTGTTATAAGAAGACCTTGCTGCGTTTCCCATTTTTTATGCACAGTCGAGCACATTGTGAATACGTTTAACGTTTTTATATAATCACATCTCCTCGAAGTGTAAGGTAGAGAGCTGAGCAGTCCCATAGAGCCCAATAAACATTTGTAATTTTTTTATGCTATAAATGTGCTGGTAAAATATTAGAATTCTCATAAAAGTGAATGGAAAAAGACAATTATGTACATCAGGCTTTGATTCCAAAATGGAACCCCATTCTCTCATACCTTCATTTCTAATATATCTTGTAAATATGGCATAAAAAGGATGACAGAGCAGTGTGTTATCACTGCCTGAAGTGCTCAGTCTGCTGGAAAAATGTCTCTTGTAAAATCAGATTATATACCTACCATAAAGCTACACATATCCCATTAAAGAGGTTTGGGAGTTATCCCCTATCTGCAGACCGCTGAGACCGCCATTGATCCCAAGAACAGCTCTGTGTGAATGAAACGGAGGGTGATTATGTGCATCCTTCTTAGGCCGGGGTCATGCTTCCGTGTTGGACAATCGGAGGTTATATTCTAATGACACTCAGCTCACACCCTCGTGAGTATAGTGTAATGTTACTGTCATCTGATTCTCTGACGTGCAAGAAGGTGCGAAGAAGATTGAGAACTTAATTTCTCCATCTCATCCATTGTCTGTTTCAGGATGTATCGGACTACCCTCTTTTGACATCAGTGCAGTTCGATGTTTTGTAAGCACCCACAGAATTGGATGGGTGTGCGGGATCCAAGATACGCTGCCAATCTCATGCCAGATCGGCTTGAGAAAAAGATGCTAGTCGGTAATGCCCCATAGTATAACATTGTGGTGAGTGCCAGCTGATAAAACATTAGATAGCACATGTACAAGTTATAAGGAAATGTGAGCGAGTCCTTAATAAGAGTGTCAGAGACCAGCCAAGTTCAGCGCATGTCTATCCCTGGCATTCCCATAGAAAATTAATACTGTCATGGTAAGTATGCTGAATCTCCACACTAAGTATAACTCGCACCTATCTCCAGCACTCCTATAACGGGGCACAGGGTGGTATCGTGGAAGAGGTACTCATCTCTTACGCCCTTGCATATTACATGAAGTTGGGGGCCCTGACTTAATTTGTGCTACAGTGGAGTTACACCCTTGCAGGCCGCATTATGCCGTTGATGCCAGCTGACCAGGACTAGATGGTAGAATGTTCAATGAAGGAGGTCACTGTTCCAAAGTAACTCTTTACTTAAGGGGAACTTGGTAGGAATTATGTACAGTAGATAGCGGATATTAAACATGTGTTCGGCTGGGGTGGCTATGGTATCCAGATCACCAAAAAGAGCCGGACTGTCCATCGCTACTAAAGAGATAATTTTTATAACACAGATGAGTCCTGCACACAGAGAACAGGTCTGTAGGAACCTGTTCACACCACCAGCATAATTGGAAACAAAAAGCTAAATGCGACCAAAAACAACAGTACACTGCAGTAAAAATATTAAAATGCAAGTGCAGTATAAAAATGGTATAACAAATACAGGGTACTTAGTTAATCCGTTTTTTTGCGCAGAAAAAGTTATTTTAAGCCACGTCACTATCTTCAAAGTGTACCCATCTCAGACGCGGTCTCTGTGTGCAGGACTCATCTGTGTTATAATTAATTGCCTCTTGCCATGCAAGAGATGGAGTTCCCGCCCCTCTCTGGGCCCTGCACACATAGAGCCCCGTCGCCTTCATTCCACTTCAGACACTGGTCATGCTGGTTCCTGCTTACTGGTAAGTATTCACACCAGTCAGGTTTTTAATACAACAGTTAGGACCGCGTCTGAGATGGGTACACTTTGAAGATAGTGACGTGGCTTAAAATAACTTTTTCTGCGCAAAAAAACGGATTAACTAAGTACCCTGTATTTGTTATACCATTTTTATACTGCACTTGCATTTTAATATTTTTACTGCAGTGTACTGTTGTTTTTTGTCGCCATAGCTTTTTGTTTCTAAAGAGATAATTTTGTCAATAAGGCAGGTACTTAGCTTCTCTACTTCTGACTTTGGGAACTCCCACCCCGGGGGCACTCTCATTTATTCTTATTTCCTGGCTCTTACGGGAGTAGTATTTCTGGCAAGGCAAAAATAAAAGCCCTTTATTAAGAGTGTTGTGCACAATACCAGTCTTAATGAACCCTACAGTCATGGCCAAAAGTATTGACACCCCTTCAATTCTGTCAGATAATACTCCGTTTCTTCCTGAAAATGATTGCAATCACAAATTCTTTGGTATTATTATCTTCATTTAATTTGTCTTCAATGAAAAAACACAAAAGAGAATGAAGTAAAAAGCAAAACATTGATCATTTCACACAAAACTCCAAAAATGGGCCGGACAAAAGTATTGGCACCCTCAGCCTAATACTTGGTTGTACAACCTTTAGCCAAAATAACTGCGATCAACCGCTTCCGGTAACCATCAATGAGTTTCTTACAATGCTCTGCTGGAATTTTAGACCATTATTCTTTGGCAAACTGCTCCAGGTCCCTGATATTTGAAGGGTGCCTTCTCCAAACTGCCATTTTTAGATCTCTCCACAGGCGTTCCATGGGATTCAGGTCTGGACTCATTGCTGGCCACCTTAGAAGTCTCCAGTGCTTTCTCTCAAACCATTTTCTAGTGCTTTTTGAAGTGTGTTTTGGGTCATTGTCCTGCTGGAAGACCCATGACCTCTGAGGGAGACCCAGTTTTCTCACACTGGTCCTACATTATGCTGCAAAATTTGTTGGTAGTCTTCAGACTTCATAATGCCATGCACACGGTCAAGCAGTCCAGTGCCAGAGGCAGCAAAGCAACCCCAAAACATCAGGGAACCTCCGCCATGTTTGACTGTAGGGACCGTGTTCTTTCCTTTGAATGCCTCTTTTTTTCTCTTGTAAACTCTATGTTGATGCCTTTGCCAAAAAAGAGAGAACATTCTTCCAAAATGTTTTAGGCTTTCTCTGGTAAGTTTTGGCAGACTCCAGCCTGGCTTCTTTCTTTTCTCCATGCTCAATGTGGTACACACAAGGACACAGGACAGCGGTTGAGTCAACTTTAATCCATGTCAACTGGCTGTAAGTGTTATTTAGTTATTGCTAACACCTGTTAGGTGCCACAGGTAAGTTACAGGTGCTGTTAATTACACAAATTAGAGAAGCATAACATGATTTTTCTAACAGTGCCAATACTTTTGTCCACCCCCTTTTTTATGTTTGGTGTGGAATTATATCCAATTTGGCTTTAGGACAATTCTTTTTGTGTTTTTTTCATTGAAGACAAATTAAATGAAGATAATAATACCAAAGAATTTGTGATTGCAATCATTTTCAGGAAGAAACTGAGTATTATCTGACAGAATTACAGGGGTGTCAATACTTTTGGCCAACACTGTATGTTAATGTTTTGTAGTTGATTATTTGTGTTTAGTGATATGTGTATGTAAATTAACTGTATGTTTTGCCGAATTGTAAGAACATTGATGAGAACCTGATACCAATGACAGACCCTTCAGATTTTCAAAAAGGCCAAATTGTTGGTGCTCGTATAGCAGGCGCTAGTGTAACAGAAAGTGCCCGAGTGCTTGGCGTGTCAGGAGGTGCTGTCTCCAAAGTAATGACTGCGTTTGTAAGAGAAGGAAAAAGGTCCGCAGCAAAGCACAGGTCCGACCGAAAGTCGAAGTTGACTGAGAGAGACCGTTGGACTCTAAAGCGAATTGTGAGAGAGGATCGCAAGACCACGGCTCCGAACATCACTGCTGAGCAAAATGAACACCTACAGAACCCAGTGTCCACGAAAACTGTTTGTTGGGAGTTGCACAAATCTGGATTCCACGGAAGAGCTACAATTAGAAAACCGCTGCTCTCAATGACAAATGTTTCCAAGCGTTTAGAGCGGTGTAGAAACCTCCAGAATTGGTCCCTCGAGCAGTGGAAACATGTGATGTTCTCAGACGAATCATCGTTTACCCCATTTTCCGACCTCCGGTCGAGTGTATGTTTGGAGACAGCCGAAGGAAGCATTCCATCCAGACTGCCTTCTCCTAACCGTAAAACATGGCGGAGGGTCTGTGATGATCTGGGGTGCTATTTCATGGAGATCTGCCGGGCCAATGATATCACCTTGTATGAAACCATACCTTGGAGAATTGAGGCTGTAATCGCCACAAAAGGTGGACCTACACTATATATATACTAACTTTTGTTGATTTTTCAGGGTGTTTCCATTATTTTGTCAAACCCCTGTATATATATAAGCATTTCATATAGAATATCATCTTGCATCTCATCCTCCTGCACAGGGACACAAGGAGTCACTAGCAGGTGATGTTTCATTAGTCAACACTCAGATGAGTTATTTTTACTCCTCATTTCCGATAACACCTCTTAGCTGGGTACATGAGACCACTCCGAAGGGCCCCAGCATAGCCTATTTTAAGCAGGTGATAATATAAATTCACTGTAATAAAGTAGTGACAGGGGAAATTATATATTTTTTTTACAGATTTTTTTTATGTATTTTTTTAATAACATGAAGCAATTATGTCTTCACTGTCTAAATTACCGTATATACTCGTGTATAAGCCGACCCGTGTATAAGCCGACCCCCCTACTTTTGCCCCCAAAACCTGGGAAAATCTATTGACTCGTGTATAAGCCGTGGGTGGACCCTAGCACAAGTATACAGCCCCCAGCAGTGTGGTATACAGCAGTCCCAGAGGTAGATACAGCAGCCCCAGTGGTAGTATACACGCAGCCCCAGTAGTATATACAGCCCCAGTGGTATATACAGCCCCAGTGGTAGTATACAGCAGCCCCAGTGGTAGTATACACGCAGCCCCAGTAGTATATACAGCCCCAGTGGTATATACAGCCCCAGTGGTAGTATACAGCAGCCCCAGTGGTAGTATATATAGCCCCAGTGGTAGTATACAGGGCCCCAGCAATATATACAGCCCCAGTGGTATATACAGCCCCAGTGGTATATACAGCCCCAGTGGTAGTATATACAGCCCCAGTGGTAGTAGATTGCAGCCCCAGCGGTAGTATACAGGGCCCCAGCAGTATATACAGCCCCAGTGGTATATACAGCCCCAGTGGTAGTATATACAGCCCCAGTGGTAGTAGATTGCAGCCCCAGCGGTAGTATACAGGGCCCCAGCAGTATATACAGCCCCAGTGGTATATACAGCCCCAGTGGTAGTATATACAGCCCCAGTGGTAGTATATACAGCCCCAGTGGTAGTAGATTGCAGCCCCAGCAGTAGTATACAGGGCCCCAGCAGTATATACAGCCACAGTGGTATATACAGCCCCAGTGGTAGTATATACAGCCCCAGTGGTAGTAGATTGCAGCCCCAGCGGTAGTATACAGGGCCCCAGCAGTATATACAGCCCCAGTGGTATATACAGCCCCAGTGGTAGTATATACAGCCCCAGTGGTAGTAGATTGCAGCCCCAGCGGTAGTATACAGGGCCCCAGCAGTATATACAGCCCCAGTGGTATATACAGCCCCAATGGTAGTATATACAGCCCCAGTGGTAATAGATTGCAGCCCCAGCGGTAGTATACAGGGCCCCAGCAGTATATAGCAGCCCCAGCGGTAGTATACAGGGCCCCAGTAATCCAGGGCCCCCCCAGCGTCTCTCCGGTCACCTGAAAAGCAAACTATACTTATCAGTGTCCGCTGTCCGCGCCCGCTCGCCTCTGCCGTCTGCGATCCTCCATCTTCATGCGGCGTCTTCCGGGTTCCTGTGCTCGTCGCAGGGAATGACGTCATTCCCTGCGACGAGCACAGGAAACCGGAAGACGCCGCATGAAGATGGAGGATCGCAGACGGCAGAGGCGAGCGGGCGCGGACAGCGGACACTGATAAGTATAGTTTGCTTTTCAGGTGACCGGAGAGACGCTGGGGGGCCCTGGATTACTGGGGATGCGGGGGCTGCTGTATACCGATGTATACATCGGTATGTACCGATGTATACATCGGTATACAGCACTGACTCGCGTATAAGCCGAGGGGGGTACTTTTCAGCCCAATTTTTGGGCTGAAAAACTCGGCTTATACGCGAGTATATACGGTAAGTACAATCCATCCAAACCGAATATGTGCACTGTCCCATATTCATTTTATAGATGGGTTAATGTACATATGAATGAATCTAATCAAATTTCTTAAACATTTCAAGTTTACCAGAATCCAATTTTTTGGGTTAGAATTAGTGATGAGTGAGGACTACCATGCTCGGGTGCTCGGTGCTCATAACAAACAGTTGGACGCTCAGCAGGCTCGACTAGAGTACCAAGTATAAAGGAAGTGAATGGGAAACTCAAGCATTTTTCAAGTAGATCTTCCAGCAACAATGTTCCCATTCCCGATTGACTTCCATTATACTCTCAGTACATGAGTTGCGACCAACTGCTCTTTATGAGTACTGAACACCTCAGGTTGGTAGTGCTCGCTCATCACTAGTGGGAATCAAGTTGCAAGAATCCAGCAAAATGGCAAACAGCAGGATAACTAATATAAATAAGGCTTGCACAGGTTTAAAAAAGATTAATTTCACATATTGATAACAGATTTTGGAAATACAGAGATGAGGGGCATGGGTGCTGCTCAGCCTTCTGCTCCAGCTGTCTCCTATCTGGTTTTATAGAGTAAGGGGTCTTTCTCTGCAATATCCCAGCATGCCTAAGGCAGGAATTAATAGGTTGAGTGTCAATACACAGCAGTCCTCTATGTTTACACTATTTAAGCGATCAAACAAATGGGTCAAGTCCCCCAGAGGGGCTCAAAGTGTAAAAAAAACTTCATATTAAATTCTGAGAAAAATACAACAATAACACTAAAAAAATACTTTACTTTTGGACTATGTTAAATTCTGGAATTAAAAAAAATTACATATTTGGGATTGTAGCATCCATAATAACCTGTAAAAAAATGATATCTATATTTACATAATATTTACATACAGGTCTGCTGTGCCTGTAAGCTCGTCCCCAAGATAACGCCAGCTAGAGGACTTTGGCCGCAGAGCAGGCAGACCTAGATATGTCCTGATTGGCCAGATTGTAGAAAAAAGTCTTTCCATGCTCATGCGCTGTAACTGGAGTGGCCGCAATCTTTTACACCCGGTCACATGCAGTAGAGGACTGGGTGTAGCTGTGGCTTTATTGCTACACCTGATCATTAGTTTAGGGAAAGATGTGGCCTTGAACTTTATTACTTTACTAGAATTGTAGCAGGGGTCCGGAAGTAAGACCCACAGGCAGGGGAAGCAGAGGGGGAGACAAGACTTCCCCCTCACATGGGCTACACCACTACACCCATCAACTAACGTGGTCACGCCCACCTCGAAGCACACCATACATTCAATAGGCGTGACTGCCTTCATTGGTGGGCATTAATGGAATTATTAATACATATAAAATTTGACCATGACATAGTAATTAAATTTTACCTTTTACATATTTTATTCATACATTTAAATGTGTAATGTTTTCATTTCCTCTAAACACTGGTATATTATTGTCATATTATCTGTTGATGTTCATTACTACACTATAAATAGCAGTAATTTATTCAATACCAGCATTAATCATATTTCTCATAGTTCATCGACTTCCCCCCTAGTTGTTCTTCCCCCTAGTTGTTCTTCCCCCTACCTGACCTATCCATCACTGTCATTGACTGCTCACTCTCACCCATTCCCCACGCCAAGTACCTCTGGGTAATCCTAGACTTTTCCCTCTCTTTCAAGCCCCACATCCAAGCCCTCGTCACCACCTGTCGACTCCAGCTCAAAAACAGTATGCAAATCCGCTCTTTCCTTGACCAAAACACTACTAAAACACTTGTCTATGCCCTCATCATCTCCTGCCTAAAATACTGAATCTCCTGCTCACCGGCCTACCCACCTACCTCCCTCGCACCTCTCCGAACCATCCTCAATTCTGCTGCCCGACTCATCCACCTGTCGCCCTGCTACTCCCCTACCTCCCCCTCTGCCAAGCCCTTCACTGGCTCCCCACATCCCAGAGATCCCGTTTCAAAACCCTAACCTTGACATACAAAGCCATACATAACCTGTCCCCTCCATACATCTCCGACCTCGTCTCCCGATACCTCCCCTCACGCAATCTGCGATCCTCTCAAGAGCTCCTTCTCTTCTCCCCTCTCATCTCCTCCTCCCACAACCGCATACAAGACTTCTCTCGTGCATCCGCCACACTTTGAAACTCTCTCCCCCACATCAGACACTCCCCTACCCTGGGTACCTTCAAGAAAAACCTGAAGACCCATCTCTTCCTTCAAGCCTACAACCCACACTGAGACATAATCCGCTGCACCAGCTCAACGTCACCTCTTCCCCTCCTACTGTCTCCCCACCCATCCCCTATAGCCTGTGAGCCCTCATGGACAGGATCCTCTGCCCTACTGTACCTGTGTGATTTCATTGTTGTCATTTTACGTTCTTGTCCTCGTCTGCCCTTACACATGTAAAACGCCATGGAACCTAATGGTACATAATACTAATAATATACCTACTTTGTTGTTTGTATTTTAGACAATTCAGCTGCTACTGCACAGGTTTACATGCACGTATTATTTTTTGCGTTTAGTAACCTAAACATTAATAATATAGTTATCTCACATGTTCTAGAATCTCCTGATGTGATAGAAATGGGCCCCCATCTAGTATATGTATATCCTACTATATTAAAGCCCTACCCAGTCTGTCTGTTTGTCCCAAAAATAGCACTTCCTATAAGACATCGAGTACATTACAAAAGGCAATTAAACTGGTATGTAACAATGTACACTAAATTTGGTTGATCATTCAAAATCTACGCCAAGGTGGGTCATCATACAGTAGAAGGTATGGAAAGGAAAGAAGCAACCATGTGTAAATAAGACTAGGATCAGACCTGCTTCAGCCACTAGGCTGACGAATCCGCTTAAAACTTAGTTTTTGGCAGGCTGAGCGTTGACAGCATGTAATGCTAATGCGCCGGCTGTGTATTGCATGACTATGGATACCTAATGCCTTACGCAGCCGCCAGCTCCACATGCAAGGACCGGATATGCGCTTTTGCAGAGCGCACAGGAAAACGTTGCAAACCGCGTTTCCTGTGCGCTCTTCAATAGCGCATATCTGTGTGTAGAGCCGGCGACTGCGCTAAGCGTCAGGTATCCATAGCAATGCATAGGCAGCCGACACATAGTGTTACATGACATTAACGCTATGCGCTCAGCCTGCCAGAGACTACGTTTTTGACAGATTCGGCAGGCTGAGGGCTGACGCTAGTTACACCCTGGCCTAAGACTACTGAACAAAGAGAGCATTGCTACAAAAGCACATGTGTGTGACACACGACTCCCCCCACCAGTCCAGATCTATTTAGATAGTCACAGGATGCCATTTTGCAGCCACAATGTGGACAACACGAGTCTCCAACATCAAGGCAGGGGGTGGACAAATAATGTAGTATCACAACGCAAGCGACGTGAACAAGATTCTCCATTGTCCAGATATATGATACTCTTACAGCATACATCATTACATTACCAACACTGTCACAATGAATCCCTGCAATCCAGATCAATGAGACTGTCACAAGATGCAGCATTACACAGGCGCTGCTGTAATTACGAATTTACGGAGTACAGATCTATCAGACTGTCACGGGATGCAGCATCCCACCGCCAAATGTATGGATCCAGACATCCGGACACGCGAATGTCGGTTGTGCACGCGAGTCGCACCTTATGCGAAGTGGTACCGTCGCTAAGTGGACGCAGTTAATCCATGGCAGTTGACTAACATTCATCCTCTCTCCTCTTCATACAGGTAAATCCAGCTTCCAACTGTACTTGCTGCAAATTCAGACTTCTATAGCTACATGAAGCTGACAAACAGCCCTTATGGTAAATCCAGCTTCCAACTATGTTTGCTGCAATATACAGACTTCCATTGATACATGAGGCTGACAGACCCTATAATAACTGCACTTGTTGTCATATCTATATCTGCAGCACTGACCATCTAGTCTTATTACTGCACCTCATAGTATATCATCTGCATTTGCTGTAATCTCTATTACACATTATCTGTAAGCACTATAACCAATACTCACCATTATGAATGTTTATTTCCTGTGTTGTAAAAGCTTATGTTGGCTCTGGCCTAATCTTAGATCTGAGAGGGGGCCTTTGATCAGCCACTTACCGTATATACTCGAGTATAAGCCGACCTGAGTATAAGCCGAGGCCCCTAATTTTACCCTCCAAAACTAGGGAAACTTATTGACTAAAATATAAGCATAGGGGGGGAAATGAAGCAGACTCTCATCACGGTATACAGCCCCCTCTCATCATGATAAGTGGCCCCCCATTACTGGTATATAATCCCCCATCACTGGTATATAGGACCTCCATCACTGGTATATAGGACCTCCATCACTGGTATAACAGTTCCCCATCAGAGGTTACAACCCCCATCAGTGGAATACAGCCCCCCATCAGTGGTATTTACAGGCCCCCCTCAGTGGTATATACAGGCCCCCCATTAGTGGTATATACAGGTCCCCCATCAGAGGTTACAGCCCCATCAGTGGTATATACAGCCCCCCAACAGTGGTATATACAGGCCCCATTTAAGTGATATATACAGGCCCCCCATCAGTGATATATACAGGCCCCCATCAGTGGTCTATACAGGCCCCCCCTCAGTGGTATATACAGCCCCCCATCAGTGGTATATACAGGCCCCCCTCAGTGGTATATACAGGCCCTCTTTAAGTTATATATACAGGCCCCCCATCAGTGATATATACAGGCCCCCCATCAGTGGTATATACAGGCCCCGCATCAGTGGTATATACAGGCCCCCCCATCAGTGATATATACAGGCCCCCCATCAGTGGTATATACAGGCCCCCATCAGTGATATATACAGGCCCCCATCAGTGGTATATACAGGCCCCCCATCAGTGGTATATACAGGCCCCCCATCAGTGGTATATACAGGCCCCCCATCAGAGGTTACAGCCCCCATCAGTGGTATATACAGGCCCCCCATCAGTGGTATATACAGGCCCCTCATCAGTGGTATATACAGGCCCCCCCATCAGAGGTTACAGCCCCCCTCAGTGGTATATACAGGCCCCCATTAGTGGTATATACAGGCCCCCTTCAGTGGTGTATAGAGGCCCCCCCCCAGTGGTATATACAGGCCCCCCCAGTGGTATATACAAGCTGCCTTCAGTGGTATATACAGGCCCCCAGTAATATATACAGGCTCCCCCAGTGGTATATACAGGCCCCCTTCAGTGGTATATACAGGCCCACAGTGGTATATACAGGCCCCCTTCAGTAGTATATACAGGCCCCCCCAGTGGTATATACAGGCTCCCCCAGTGGTATGTACAGACCCCCCAGTGGTATATACAGGCCCCCCAGTGGTATATACAGGCCCCCTCCAGTGGTATACACAGGCCCCCCCCAGTGGTATATACAGTCCCCCCCTTGCTGCCGCACACCTGTAAAAGAATAGCTCATTCATACTTATCCCCCTCGCTCTGTCACCGCGCGTCCTCCGGTCTTCTTCCTGCTTGTACCCAGCATCATGTGACCGGCGCAGAAGCAATGACGTCTTCGCTGCTGCGCCCGCCGGGTACAAGCAGGAAGAAGACCGGAGGACGTGCGGTGAAAGAGCGAGGGGGATAAGTATGAATGAGTTATTCTATTACAGGTGTGCGGCAGCAAGGGGGGACCTGTATATACCACTGGGGGGGAGCGCTGACAGTGCAAAGTAATATGCACCGCTCTCCCCTGCCGCTGATGGGACAGGGGGATGCAGTGCATATTGCATTGCACTAATGAGCGGCCCCACGTGACCGGCCGCTCCTATTACAGCCTCCCCCACCTCCTCCAGCCCCCGGACACCGTTCCCCCCCACACTGAGCCGTCACTGACTCGAGTATAAGCCGAGGGGGGCACTTTTCAGCACAATTTTTGTGCTGAAAAACTCGGCTTATACTCGAGTATATACGGTATCTCCTGGTGTGTGAAGCAGCTGTTAATTACCTAAATCATCTGACTTCCCACAATCCCCCTCATCCAATACCATGGTGATCCCTATAAATTTAGTTCTTTCTTAAGAGGTGCATGTGGGGTGTGCACGCGAATGGCACCTTATGTGAAGTGGCACCGTTGCTAAATTTAACTCAGTTAATCCATGGCAGTTAGTCAGGGCAGGAGTCAGGTAACCCACTCTTTCACTCTCTTTTTTTAACCATGTATTTTATTTCATTGTCTATTTTCCTATGTGCTTTTGGCATTCACTTTTACCGCCCCTCATCCGAATAAGCTCCTCTCTCCTTTTCTACAATGCACAGCTCCCATACTCTGTTCACCCTTCTGAAAAAGTCCATTTTATTCCAGACTAGTAAAAAGGCCCGATGCAATTGCATCGGGAGCAGGGTGAAATGAATTGTGTGTATACAGGCGGGTCAGTGGGTAGCAGAGTATACAGGGGGCTCTGTGGGTAGCAGAGTATACAGGCGGGTCAGTGGGTAGCAGAGTATACAGGGGGCTCTGTGGGTAGCAGAGTATACAGGTGGGTCTGTGGGTAGTGGAGTATACAGGCGTGTGTGGTGGTGGTGGCAGAGTATACAGGTGTGTGTGGTGGTGGCAGAGTATACAGGTGTGTGTGGTGGGGGCAGAGTATACAGGCGTGTGTGGTGGTGGTGGCAGAGTATACAGGTGTGTGTGGTGGTGGTGGCAAAGTATACAGGTGTCTGTGGTGACAAAAAGCTAAATGCGACCAAAAACAACAGTACACTGCAGTAAAAGTATTAAATGCAAGTGCAGTATAAAAAGAGTATAACAAATACAGGGTACTTAGTCCATCCGTTTTTTTGCGCAAAAAGACACAGGTCTTGCTGGCTCCTGCTCACTAGTAAGTATACACACTAGTCAGGTTTTTAATACAACAGTTAGGACCGCGTCAGAGATGGGTACACTTTGAAGTTAGTGACGTGGCTTGAAATAACTTTTTTTGCGCAAAAAAACGGATGGACTAAGTACCCTGTATTTGTTATACTCTTTTTATACTGCACTTGCATTTAATACTTTTACTGCAGTGTACTGTTGTTTTTGGTCGCATTTAGCTTTTTGTCTCCAAATATGATGGCGGTGTGAACATGTTCCTACAGACTTGTTCTCTGTGTGCAGGACTCATTTGTTTCTAATTAAGGTGTCTGTGGTGGCATAGTATACAGGCATCTGTGTGGTGGCAGAGTATACAGGTGTCTGTGGTGGTGGCAGAGTATACAGGCGTGTGTGGTGGTGGCAGAGTATACAGGCGTCGGTGCTGGTGGCAGAGTATACAGGCGTCGGTGGTGGCAGCGGCAGAGTATACAGGCGTCTGTGGTGGTGGCGGCATAGTATACAGGCGTCTGTGGTGGTGGCGGCAGAGTATACAGGCGGGTGTGGTGGTGGCGGCAGAGTATACAGGCGTGTGTGGTGGTGGTGGCAGAGTATACAGGCGTGTGTGGTGGTGGCGGCAGAGGATACAGGCGTGTGTGGTGGTGGCGGCAGAGTATGCAGGCATCTGTGGTGGTGGCGGCAGAGTATACAGGCGGGTGTGGTGGTGGCGGCAGAGTATACAGGTGTGTTGTGGTGGCGGCAGAGTATACAGGCGTCTGTGGTGGTGGCGGCAGAGTATACAGGCGGGTGTGGTGGTGGCGGCAGAGTATACAGGCGTGTGTGGTGGTGGCAGAGTATACATGCGTGTGTGGTGGTGGTGGCAGAGTATACAGGTGTGTGTGGTGGCATAGTATACAGGCATCTGTGTGTTGGCAGACTATACAGGTGTCTGTGGTGGCATAGTATACAGGCATCTGTGTGTTGGCAGAGTATACAGGTGTCTGTGGTGGCATAGTATACAGGCATCTGTGTGGTGGCAGAGTATACAGGTGTCTGTGGTGGCATAGTATACAGGCATCTGTGTGGTGGCAGAGTATACAGGTGTCTGTGGTGGCATAGTATACAGGTGTCTGTGGTGGCATAGTATACAGGCATCTGTGTGGTGGCAGAGTATACAGGTGTCTGTGGTGGCATAGTATACAGGCATCTGTGTGGTGGCAGAGTATACAGGTGTCTGTGGTGGCATAGTATACAGGCATCTGTGTGGTGGCAGAGTATACAGGTGTCTGTGGTGGCATAGTATACAGGCATCTGTGTGTTGGCAGAGTATACAGGTGTGTGTGGTGGCATAGTATACAGGCATCTGTGTGGTGGCAGAGTATACAGGTGTCTGTGGTGGCATAGTATACAGGCATCTGTGTGTTGGCAGAGTATACAGGTGTCTGTGGTGGCATAGTATACAGGCATCTGTGTGGTGGCAGAGTATACAGGTGTCTGTGGTGGCATAGTATACAGGCATCTGTGTGGTGGCAGAGTATACAGGTGTCTGTGGTGGCGCTCCTGCAAGGCAGGGGTTAAAAAAAATAAAAAAAAGATTATGCTCACCTCACCCCGAGCCCCCGCCGTCTCCCGCCGTCTTCCGCTAGGCTCCCGGTGTCTCTGCAGGCTCCTGGTGCCTGCAGTGCTCTTCTACTGCAGTCAAGGACCTGTGGTGATGTCAGAGTCACGTGACCCGCGGTTAGCATGGAGTAAGCTGGTGTCACGTGACTCTGACATCACCACAGGTCCTTGAGTGCAATAGAAGAGCACTGCAGGCACCGGGAGCCTGCAGAGCCACCGGGAGCCTAGCGGAAGACGGCAGAAGACGGCGGGAGACGGCGGGGGCTCGGGGAGAGGTGAGGATTTTTTTTTTTTTTTTTTTTTTAACTGTAGAGCGGCTGCGGCTCGTGATGACGCTGCGAGTCATCACTCGCAGTGCCGCTAAGGTGTCTGGGATTCGGCTACAGTGCCCGAGTTCCCAACTCCCGATTATATAAGTAGATTATTGCATCATAGACAATGTCTTAATTCCAAAAACGATTTGGTCTTTCGCTTTTTACTGCTGCTCCTGTCATGTGATATCTCTCCAAATCCTGGTCAACCCTCTGTCAACTTTAACCCCTCCCTCACCTCACATAGAAACCCTACTAACCTTATCAACATTACTTGCATACCTTCATCTCCCTCTTAACTGCATGCTCTGGAATCCATGGTCTGTATGCAACAAGCTTCCCTTCATTCACAACTACTTTCTCACTAACTGTCTTCACCTCCTGGCCCTCACGGAAACCTGCATCCAGGATTCAGAAACGGTTTCCCCTGCCGCTATTTCTTATGGCATCTTACATTTTTCTCACTCCCCGAGACCTGGGAATAAACATGGTGGTGGAGTTGGCTTACTCCTGTTCCCACAATGTACTTTCCAGGTCCTCTCCCCAGCGTCTTCACTCTCATTCCCTTCTTTTAAGGTCCACACAATTAAGTTCTTCCATCTCCTCCCCCTCAGAGTAGTGGTGGTATACCGCCTCCAGGGTCACCTACCCAGTTCCTCGACCACTTCTCCGCATGGCTACCGCACTTCATGTCCTCAGAATTACCAACATTTATTCTGGGAGACTTTATTATCCCCATAAACAGCCCCACCTCTTCATCTGCAACTCAGCTCCTATCTCTAACCATTTCTCTTGGACTCTCACTGCTCTCAACCTCTAAGACACACAAAGGTAGTAACACCCTTGACCTGGTCTTTAACCGGCTCTGTTCAACTTCCTCCTTAGACAACTCACCTCTTCTGTTCTCTGACCACAACATGCTCTCATTCACGTTCACAAATCCTCGCCCACCCCAGCAAACTCCTACCTATCACACATTCAGAAATCTACAGGCCATTAACCCTCATTCACTCATAGACTCTCTTCTCTCATCACTGTCCCCAATCTCCTCCTTCTCCTGTCCTGATCTGGCTGTGAATCTCTACAATGACACTCTCAGAAGCACCCTGGACCAAGTAGCACCCCTTACCCGCAGAACTTCCAAATACAGAGTAAAACAGCCCTGGCTCACAGCACAAACTCAATTCCTCTAGCGATGCTCTAGAAGTACTAAACACCTGTGGAGGAAAACCCAGAAAACTTCATTCACTATAAACCTATGCTGAGAACTTACAACTGTGCACTTCACCTCGCTCAACAGACCTACTTCACCACCCTGATCTCCTCAATATCCAAAAACCCAAAGAAACTCTTTGACACCTTTCACTCTCTCCTCAGTCCTAAAGTGCAAGCCCCTATCACTGACCTCTGTGCTGATGATCTGGCTTCTTACTTCAGAGAGAAAAATGAAAACATCCATCAGGAAATCAGCTCTTGGCCCCCAAGCGAAAGTACCCCCATTCCACCCCACATCTCCTTTGGCTCACTCTCCACATTTGACCCAGTCACAGAATGAACAATTCTCCAGGCTCCTCTCTTCCTCTCATCCCACTACATGCACCACTGACCCCATTCCTTCACACCTACTCCAGTCTCTCTCTCTCTCGTCACCACTCACCTAACCAAACTTTTCAATCTTTCTCTTTCTTCTGACATCTTCCCCTCCTCCTTTAAACACTCTATCATTACTCCATTATTAAAGAAATCTTTTCTTGACTCATCCTGCACAATAACTACAGACCAGTCTCCCCTTCATCTCTAAACTCTTGGATCGTCTGATCTATTCACGCCTTAACTTTACCTCTCCACTCACTTTCTTCTAGTTCCATTACAGTCTGGTTTCTGCCCTCTTCACTCTACAGAAACTGCCCTCACCAAAGTGACCAATGACCATCTGACAGCAAAACGTAATGGTGACTACTCTCTGCTTATTCTTCTTGATCTCTCTGCAGCCTTTGACACTGTTGCCCATCATCTCCTACTTGCTATGCTGCACTCTTATCAGCATAAAGGACACCGCTCAATCCTGGTTCTCTTCATATCTCTCTGACCCATCTTTCAGTGTATCATTTGCTAGCTCCACTTCTCCTCTTCCTCTCACTATTGGAGTCCCTCAGGGTTCAGTCCTTGGACCTCTTCTCTCTCTACACAGTAATAAAGAACATCAATGACTGACTAACTGCAGTTTCCAATATCATGTCCCTCTCTATCTGAAACTCAACCTTTCCAAAACTAAACTCCTTTGTCCACTAACCTTCCCTAAATCTGACATCTCTCTCTCAGTGTGCGGCACCACGGTAACGCCTAGGCAGCAGGCTCGCTGTCTGGGTGTTATGTTTGACTCTGGCCTTTCCTTCACCCCATATATAAAATCTCTTGCCCACTCTTGCCACTTGCACCTAAAGAACATCTCTAGAATCTGCCCCTTTCTCACCATGGAAACAGCAAAAACCCTAACCGTGTCCCTGATTCACTCCCGCCTTGACTATTTTAATTCTCTACAGTCCAGTCCCTGACAAAAGTTATGTCCGCTTATCCATGTTATGTAAATAAAAGCTTATAACCTGACCTTAAAGGGGAACTCCAGTGAGAGAAAACATTTTTAGTACAGTTCCTGCCCTGCTCCATGATGAAGCAGAGCCTACACTGCAGTTCTAGGATCTATAGATTTCTTATAATTCCATAAAACAAATTAATGAAGATAATAATACCAATGAATTTGTGATTGCAATCATTTTCAGGAAGAAACTGAGTATTATCTGACAGAATTGCAGGGGTGTCAATACTTTTGGCCACAACTGAACATACACTCAGCTTTATATAATAGATATACACCACGTTTCCCCAAAAATAAGACTGGGTCCTTTATTATTTTTTTGGGCTCCAAAAGATGCACTAGGGCTTATTTTAAGGGGATGTTTATATTTTTAATTAGGTCAAGATTGGGTCGCTTGCTAAAGCCAAATTAATATTTACCCCTTCCCCCACCCACTCCTCTGTGCTGGCATTAGTGGTTAGGTGCAGTCAGACTGTATTGCTTGCCCGAGGATCGCATCACAAACCTTGGACTGGCCGGTGGCTCTCCTGACCTACGCATGACAGCTGCATAGAAATACATGTTGTTACGTTCGGGTCAGGAGAGCCACCGATCCTCGGAAGAGTATTCAGCAGTCTGACGGCACCCAATCATTGGAACTGGCACAGAGTAGTGGGTGGGTAAAGGGGTGAATGTTAATTTTTCAATAAAATGTTTAACTAGCTGGTGCATGACTATATATTTTCTGGGGTTTACAGCAATACAACGGGGCCACATACAGCAATAACATATCCTGAAAGAGCTGCCCAAGCCATATGAATTGCAACTAGGACATATTTTTGGAGTACGGCTTATATTTTAAGCAATTTACTAAAAAAGGCCAAATATGTCACCATGGCTCTAGTGCCTCGGAAATTTATGTCAGGCTTTCGACCCGAGTCTTTTCCTTTCCTTTGGTACCTCAAGGGCTAATTTCAGTTTTGCTGCAGCAGCCTCTCCTCATATACTTTTGGCTTGTGACCACACCTATCACCTTTTAGTAGTCCCATGTTACACCAGATAATGCCAGTTAGGAGAATCGACACTTGGTTATAAGCCAAGGAGTAGAAAGGTGCCCTTGCCATTTTGTAGTCCAGATGGTGAAGGCTGCAGTCCCAGGGTCTGACTGCAGCCATGAAGTTGGTGTCATATCCTTTGGTGTTTTCCCTGTGTGTTTTCCTTCCCAAGTGTTTATCAGTGCAGCAGTGGGATCAGCGCTCTCATCGGCTATCTCACTAGTCAGGGTGAACTCATGGGATACGGAGGGGTCATGGGATAGTAAGGGATTAGGTATCCCGCTCAGCAACGGGGTGAAAGTACCCTATATGGGACAATAGATACTGCCTCAGGTGAATTCAATAGGTGTCCCTAACCCTGTTCCCTACTGTCAGGAGCTTCCATTGTTATTGTGTCACTGTGTTCCCTTGTGTGTGGTTACGCTCGTCGTGGGTTCCTCAGTATCTGGAGGAATTCAGGAGTCATGACGTGACAAAAAATACTGCTAGGGCATATTTTCGGGCTATGTCTTATTTTCGGGGTAGGTCATGACATGATATAAAAAACTACAGCTAAAGGGGTTGTCCGGGCTTTTTATATAATCTAAGTGTATATCTGCAGAATGCTGACAGTTTGTAATTTACACCCTGTCAGCATTTTGCATGGTTACTAGATATCAGCATTCTGTGCTTGGAGGAGCAGCTCAGCCCTCAACCAGAAGTGTGTATGTTTTGGAGCCTGGCTGTAACATCACTCACTACTTGTCGTTTACACTCAGAGTCCAGCAAGCCCACCTCTCCCTAGTCTCCAGAATGCCCGTCCACCCTCAGACTTTAACAAACCTTCCCCAGTCCCCAATATAACCAATCCCATTCACCTATGTAAACTGATTGAACCGCATTGCACACAGCAGTCATCTCCTTCTATGCAACACTGAGCTGAATCCACAGCTCTGTGAAGGAGATGGCCACTGTGTACTGTGCTGCGGTGTGTGTGTGCGCACATCTGCTGCAGATTTGGTAAAGTGTTGCAGAGAAGGAAATGACTGCTGTGTGCAATACAGTGTGTGAGCACTCACCTCCTTCCCCTGCACTGTCACTGAAGCTGAACCTCTGTATGTGCCACAGCCGTCCGCTCTGTGAAGGAGAATGAAGTGCAGCACTAACACAGAACAGATGGTTGTGGAAAATACAGAGCGGAAGGTCGTCTTCGGAGACAGCGCAGACACAGAGGAAAGAGGTGAGCGCACACACACACCGCATTGCACACAGCGGTCATCTCCTTTTTTTGCAACACTGTACAAATCTGTAGTTCAGTAAAGCAGCTGCACGCACACACAATGCAGCACAGCACATAGCTGTCATTTCCTCCACAGAGCTGTACATTTGGCACAGTGTTGCAGAGAAGGAGATGACTGCTATGTGCAATGTGGTTCAATCAATCTACATAGGTAAATGGGGATGGTTATATTGGGGACTGGGGAGGGCTTGTTGGAGTGTGGGTGTAAATGACAAGTAGTGATGTTTACAACCAGGCTCCAAAGCAAACACGCCTCTGGTTAGGGGCTGAGGCTGCTCCTCCACATGCAGAATGCTGATGTCTAGGTAACCATGCAAAATGCTGACGGTGTAAATTATAAACTGTCAGCATTCTGCAACTTAGATATACACTGAGATTTTATAAAAAAAAAACCCAGACAACCCCTTTAAGATAACTTTAAAATATGCTTATAATAAAATTCATTTGAAGGGATTGTATAATCAGTAATTTTCTTATGAAGTAGAACCAGAAACTGAAATATTATATTCAGCTAATTATTTTTTTATTTTCCAAATTTTAAAGTTTTTACTGTATATACTCGTGTATAAGCCGACCCGTGTATAAGCCGACCCCCCTACTTTTGCCCCAAAAATCTGGAAAAAACCTATTGACTCGCGTATAAGCCGAGGGTGGACCCCAGCACAGGTATACAGCCCCCAGCAGTGTGGTATACAGGCCCCCCCAGTGGTATACAGGCCTCCCCAGTGGTAGTATATAGCAGCCCCAGTGGTAGTATACAGCAGCCCAGTGGTAGTATACAGCAGCCCCAGTGGTAGTATACAGCAGCCCCAGTGGTAGTATATAGCAGCCCCAGTGGTAGTATACAGCAGCCCCAGTGGTAGTATACAGCAGCCCCAGTGGTAGTATACAGCAGCCCCAGTGGTAGTATATAGCAGCCCCAGTGGTAGTATACAGCAGCCCCAGTGGTAGTATACAGCAGCCCCAGTGGTAGTATACAGCAGCCCCAGTGGTAGTATATAGCAGCCCCAGTGGTAGTATACAGCAGCCCCAGTGGTAGTATACAGCAGCCCCAGTGGTAGTATACAGCAGCCCCAGTGGTAGTATATAGCAGCCCCAGTGGTAGTATACAGCAGCCCCAGCAGCCCCAGTGGTAGTATACAGCAGCCCCAGTGGTATACAGCAGGCCCCCAGGGGTACATATAGCAGCCCCCAGGGGGTACCCAGCAGCCCCCAGGGGGTACACAGCAGCCCCTGGGGGTACACAGCAGCCCCCGGGGGTACCCAGCGGCCCCCTGGGGGTACCCAGCGGCCCCCAGGGGGTCCCCAGCAGCCCCCTGGGGGTCCCCAGCAGCCCCAAATGCTGGCACTCGCCCCCCCTTGCAAGGGCCCCCCCCGCTTCTCTTACCATCCCGGTTTTCTGATCAGCGCTGCTCCTCGGCGCTCCGTCCTCGTGGCTCCCGTCCTGCAACATCCGGGATCCCCGGCCGTCGCGCGATGACGTCATATGCCTGCGACGGCCGGAGATCCCGGATGTAGCAGACGGACGTACGGGGCAGCGAGGAGCTCCGAGGAGCGGCGCGGATCAGAAGT
This sequence comes from Allobates femoralis, assembly GCA_033576535.1. Classification (NCBI taxonomy): domain Eukaryota; kingdom Metazoa; phylum Chordata; class Amphibia; order Anura; family Aromobatidae; genus Allobates; species Allobates femoralis. Next base: position 54,956,743 of record JARQOC010000005.1, on the reverse strand, counting down.
CCGGAATGGTAATATAACCATGGGGGGGGGCCCTTACAAGGGGGGGCGAGTGCCAGCATTTGGGGGCTATATGCACTGCTTCCCCCTGCCGCTGATTGACAGGGGGAAGCAGTGCATATTTAATGAGCGGCCCCACGTGACGGGGCCGCTCATACAGCAGCCTCCCCCCGCCTCCACAGCCCCCACCACAGCCACCACACCATGTGTATCGTATAGACCCGTGTATAAGCCGAGGGGGAGACTTTTCAGCACAAATTTTGGGCTGAAAAACTCGGCTTATACACGAGTATATACGGTACTTTGTTTTCTGTACATGATTATAGGGTCAGCTAGAGTTGTTCCTTTGCTCTGTTAACAGCAGTTCAGAAGTTTGCTCTACATCACCTACATTGAAATGGGAATATTGTTCTGGTAAGAAAACGCATTGAGTTTAATGGGAAAGTGTTGTGGGCATGTTCTGTGATCTGTGCAGAGGTTACTATACAGAAAAATTATTAGGACCTGTCACCCGCTGGTGCTTTCCAAAGTGAAAGCACCACTGAATACAGCGTGTTAGCTGCATCCAGGGAGGCTATAGCTCTACTTCCTCTGTACCCCGAAAAAAACACTTTGCAAACTTTACAGTTAAGACATCCAGTGGGTTGGATCTGATTAAGAGGTCCTCGCTGCTGGCAGGGTCCTACCCGCCTCCTCCTTGTGTGTTCCTCTCTACGTGTCTGCCACCGCCTCCTCTTGTTCTGGGTCTGCCCTCCTCTTCTGCTCTTGCTCCGTGTGACATCACGCGCATGCGCCTTACAGCCACCAGGGGCCCCGCTCACCCCAAGCGCTGTGCGCCTGCGTGACATCACAGGGTGCAGGAGGAGTAGAGCTATAGTACACAGCTTCCCTGAATGCAGCATACATGCAGTACAAGAGTTGTAAGAGGTTAGTAAATGCCACATATGTTAATGATAATGAGATGACTCTGCTCATTCTGTCCCACTCTACACTGCAAAGCTGGAAAGTTAACTTAGTGTACTGACTGCTCTAATGACCGGTATGGGAATTGTAATTTTATAAATTACAATTCCTAAAAACTATGCTCATAACAAGAAGCCTGATTTCATTAATGCAATTTTGTAATGGAAAGATCAAGCAAATAAGGGAAATGATTGGCGATGCAATTACTGGCAATAGTTCTGTAATTTTTCACATATTTGCTAGATGATGTTTGATCCTTTGAAGATATGAACCATTGAAAAACATAATAATCAGCACTGAACGAGCGATGACACAGCGAGATGAAACCTATTAAATCCATTCTGCATTATGAGTGCAGGAAGCGTTGCAAAGTTCGTTAATTTTTTAATTAACACATAGGATTTTCTTTCAAAATTAAGAAATGAATCGACTTTTAATGGAGACATTGTTTTCCATTTCAATGTTTGTTGTCTCCATTATATACTTTTTATTCTGTCTAGTTATACCATGTAATTAAAATGAGAACAATAAACACATTGGAGGAGATCCGAGTAATTAAAATGTAACAGCCATTACAAAGTAATTTTATTTCTCGTTATTATCCATTAGTTTACATTTCTGCACCCCATTATTCCCAATCAGCTTATAACCATAATATGTAACTAGCTATAAATGGGTCATGGTTGTATGATTTGGTGAGGGGTTGACTCCTAGTACCCTTATAGGTGTGATGTGATGAGTGAAATGGAATTGCTGCTAATTTCAAGTTAAGGGCAGCTGATAACGAACAGACATTTCCATCAACAATTTCATTGACCTCTATAGGACCAGGGCTGGCTCCAGGTTTTGTGCGAAAGAGTCTCAGTGGGCCCCTTTAATACACCCCCTCCCCACCCCCTGCTGCTGCCGCACATCCACTCCTTAAGCCATACATATTAAAACTTCCCTGGCGGTGTAAAAGGGAGGGGTCACTAACACTAATTTTAATGTACTATGGTAGAATAGGGAGGTAATAAGTCTATGGTTAGTATCTTTCTGCAGATTATACACTGGACACACACAGCTATGCTATATGCCCAGATACATACATGATTCAAAAAATCCATCAAAGTGAAAAAAAGGTGCACTCACCCATACCCGCTTCCCAAAACGACCACTCGGCGCAAAACGACTCATTGTCCGTCTTATTTCCTCCCTTCCTGCACCATGTAAATATGCCACCGCAATAAATCTCCAGTGTAACGTCAGTATTGGTGAGCGCACCTATTTTTCACTTTGATGTTTTTTTTCTATATATCTGCACCAGGTAGCACCCCTTGACAACAGCACTTTATTGTAAACTGCCATCCTCTGCTGGTGTTAATGAGACTAGGAGACTGACTGACCCATGACCTGTGTGTTAGACCCATGGTGAAGGTCTGAGGAAGTGGAGAACTAGGTCTGGGGAGTGGAGGAGACAGTGCCGGTTCACCCCAGGGCCTAGTGAAGTACGTTCACCAGAGACCGAGGTCTTCAGGGATTGTATACCCAGCGACCAAACCCGGAGAGCGGGCATTTTAGGTTTCCCATTCACACCAAAGCCAGGAGACATAGCCGCACCACAGAGCCCAGGAGGGCTAGAGAGAGGTCCAGACCGGAGAAGGGCTCGCGCTGCCTGGCTACATCGACAAGAAAGGGTCACGGCACAGCTCTATGCAGCCAAGGCCTGCCTGAACCAACACCGTAGGTAGGCCTCAGAACTTGCCGGCGTGGACAGCTCCAACTCACCTCCAAGCTCCGGATCCTGAATAACAACTTTGGCAGTACTTGGCTACACCTGCAATAACATCATTAAAGGTAAAACGGACTGTTTTTTCCGTGTCTGTCCACTTCTTCGTACGCTGACTCCTGCAACCCCCATCCTACCATCACACATAGACTATATACCAGCCCATCTGATTCAATGGTTAGCACACGGCATATGAGGGGGTGTGGTGCCAGTGAAGGGGCCTCTTGATAACCAGCACTGCCGGTGGAGGGCTTAACACCTTGCTGCCCATCGCCATCATCCCCAGGACCGTGACAAACAGCGGTGGCTAATATTGGCCAAAAATCACGGATGGCATCACATTCTTGACAAACTCTTTTCAATTTTCCTTTTTGTTTTTATTCCCCTTATATTCCCCTTATATTGACGTCGCCCTGGGTCACGGAACCGGTCCGCGGCAATCACCGTAACATTCCCCAGATAACAAAGACTGAAGGGGACCGATCCCGTGTACCCCACAGCCCTGGCGGTGACTCACATGCAGACTAGATGAGCATAAAGATACACAGCTCTGCTACATGCACACTACATGAACATATAGACACACACAGCTCTGCTACATGAACATACAGTTAGGGCCAGAAATATTTGGACAGTGACACAAGTTTTGTTATTTTAGCTGTTTACAAAAACATGTTCAGAAATACAATTATATATATAATATGGGCTGAAAGTGCACACTCCCAGCTGCAATATGAGAGTTTCCACATCCAAATCGGAGAAAGGGTTTAGGAATCATAGCTCTGTAATGCATAGCCTCCTCTTTTTCAAGGGACCAAAAGTAATTGGACAATGGACTCTAAGGGCTGCAATTAACTCTGAAGGCGTCTCCCTCGTTAACCTGTAATCAATGAAGTAGTTAAAAGGTCAGGGGTGGATTCCAGGTGTGTGGTTTTGCATTTGGAAGCTGTTGCTGTGACCAGACAACATGCGGTTAAAGGAACTCTCAATGGAGGTGAAGCAGAACATCCTGAGGCTGAAAAAAAAGAAAAAATCCATCAGAGAGATAGCAGACATGCTTGGAGTAGCACAATCAACAGTTGGGTACATTCTGAGAAAAAAGGAATTGACTGGTGAGCTTGGGAACTGTAAAAGGCCTGGGCGTCCACGGATGACAACAGTGGTGGATGATCGCCGCATACTTTATTTGGTGAAGAAGAACCCGTTCACAACATCAACTGAAGTCCAGAACACTCTCAGTGAAGTAGGTGTATCTGTCTCTAAGTCAACAGTAAAGAGAAGACTCCATGACAGTAAATACAAAGGGTTCACATCTAGATGCAAACCATTCATCAATTCCAAAAATAGACAGGCCAGAGTTAAATTTGCTGAAAAACACCTCAAGAAGCCAGCTCAGTTCTGGAAAAGTATTCTATGGACAGATGAGACAAAGATCAACCTGTACCAGAATGATAGGAAGAAAAAAAGTTTGGAGAAGAAAGGGAACGGCACATGATCCAAGGCACACCACATCCTCTGTAAAACATGGTGGAGGCAACGTGATGGCATGGGCATGCATGGCTTTCAATGGCACTGGGTCACTTGTGTTTATTGATGACATAACAGCAGACAAGAGTAGCCGGATGAATTCTGAAGTGTACCGGGATATACTTTCAGCCCAGATTCAGCCAAATGCTGCAAAGTTGATTGGACGGCGCTTCATAGTACAGATGGACAATGACCCCAAGCATACAGCCAAAGCTACCCAGGAGTTCATGAGTGCAAAAAAGTGGAACATTCTGCAATGGCCAAGTCAATCACCAGATCTTAACCCAATTGAGCATGCATTTCACTTGCTCAAATCCAGACTTAAGACGAAAGACCCACAAACAAGCAAGACCTGAAGGCTGCGGCTGTAAAGGCCTGGCAAAGCATTAAGAAGGAGGAAACCCAGCGTTTGGTGATGTCCATGGGTTCCAGACTTAAGGCAGTGATTGCCTCCAAAGGATTCGCAGCAAAATATTGAAAATAAAAATATTTTGTTTGGGTTATGTTTATTTGTCCAATTACTTTTGACCTCCTAAAATGTGGAGTGTTTGTAAAGAAATGTGTACAATTCCTACATTTTCTATCAGATATTTTTGTTCAACCCTTCAAATTAAACGTTACAATCTGCACTTGAATTCTGTTGTAGAGGTTTCATTTCAAATCCAATGTGGTGGCATGCAGAGCCCAACTCGCCAAAATTGTGTCACTGTCCAAATATTTCTGGCCCTAACTGTATAGATACACAGCCCTGCTACATGGAAAGTACATAATGTATAGCCGCACACAACTTTACTACAGTACATGCACATACAGACACACAGAGAAAAAAGCATTAAGCATATGAAGAAGTGCAAAAAAACAAAGAAAGTGATGACACCAGCTTACATATTTCAGTAATTATAAAGCAATCTTGCCAATTACTGAAAAATAATATCAGCTGATTCAACTGATGGCCTTTAAAAAGGCGGTCTCATTAACCAGGCACCACACAAGAAGCATCTCATGATGGGTTAAATCAGTGAGCTGTCTCAAGACTTTCGCAACCTTATATTATTGCAAAACATATAGACAGCAATGATTTCAGTAGAATTTCTAAACTATCGTGAGTACTGTCGGGGCTATAAACCAGAAGTGGAAAGAACATAATTTCACAATAAACCAGCGACAACCAGACAGAGGGGTGCAAATAATTATCAGAAGAATTGTCCAAGAGAGAAGAACCACCTATGGAGAACTGCAGAAAGACCTGAAAACAGGTACAATAGTTTCAAATAAAACAGTAATTCTCTCAGCCTCAATGGCATGTATGCATGCTCCTGTTTGCATGCTCACCACCCAAGACTCCATTGTTGAACAAAAAATATTTTCAAGTGTGTTTAAAGTTTGCTCAACAACATTTAGATAAGCCTGTGAAATACTGGAGAATATAGTCTGGTTAGATCAGATCAAAAGAGGACTCTTTGGATGCCATAATAAACATCATATTTGGAGGCCAAAGCAAATCACCACAATATCACCATACCAACAGTGAGGTTTGGAAGTGGGAACATCATGGTGTGGGGCTGTTTTTCAGCATACAGCACTGGAAAATGTCATGTGATTGAAGGAAGGATTAATGGACAAATGAATCGAGACAGACATTCTTGATAAAAATCTGCTGCCATCTACCAGGATGATTAAAAGATTAAATGAGGGTGGACATTTCAGCAAGGCAATGATCCCAAACACACAGCAAAGGAAACTCTCAATTGGTTTCACAGAAAGAAAATAAAGCTGCTAGAATGGCCGAGCCGATCACCGGAGATGAATCCAATAGATAATTTATGGAAGGAACTAAAGCTCAGAGTTCATAGAAGGATCCACAGGACATTCAGGATGTGAAGAGTGTTTGTGTGGAAGAATGGGCAAATACCCACCTGAGCAATGCATGTGACTAGTTTCTCCATACAGGAGGCGTCTTAAGGCTTCATCACAAGCAAAGGCTTAAATACATTTCTGTAAATGTGTTTAAAACCTTTTCCCTTAATTTTCTATTTAGTATAATGGTCCCCACACAATAAATTGGTCCCCACGAAAAGTTATAGCTCTACACAGCCCTTCACAGTTGATGGGGAGTGTAGAGCTGCACAAACACACAATCAGGTGACAGCCCCGTCCTGACAGAAAGAGGCCGTTCCGGGTCACTGCTCCAGCCCTTTGCGAGTCTCCTCCGACAGACTCGCATGTCTGTCGGACAGTGTGTCCCTGCCGTTACAATGATTTACCCCAATTATATGCTGAATACAGTTTAGGAAGGTAATGGTAATAGCTAAATAAATTAAGAAATAAATGATAATTTATAAAGTACGGTACTAAATAATAATAATAATGATAATAATAATGGTGCTATATGGCCGTATTATTTTAAATATAATCTGAAGACTTCCATTGAAGGAGAACACACCACCTCTCATGGCTGCCTGTTCCATTTGTTGATCACCCTCACTGTCAAATAGATTTTTGTGATATCTAATCTTTGTCTCCTCCCATTCAGTTTCATCCCATTGCTTCTAGTCTTTTCTTGTGCAAATGAGAACAAAGCTGATCCTCTACAGTGTGACAGCCCTCTAGATATTGGTATTTTGCAGGCTAAACATTCCTAAATCCTGTAACTGTTCCTCATAGGACATGGTTTGCAGACCGGTCACCATTCTGGTCGCTCTTCTCTGAATTTGCTCCAGTTTGTTGATGTCTTTTATAAAATGTGGAGCCCAGAACTGGACACAGTATCCAGATGGAGTCTGACCAAAGAGGAGTAGAGGGTGATAATGACTTCACGTGATCTAGACTGTAAGCTTCTGTAAATAAATCCCAGAATTGTGTTTGCCTTTTTTGTGCTGCATCACACTGTTGACTCATGTTCAATCTGTGATCTATTAGTATACCCAAGTCTTTCTCACACGTGCTGTTGCTTCACCCTATTCTTCCCATTCTGTATATGGCTTTCACTTATTGACACTATTGTTTGGACAGGTGTAAACAATGTGCATAGGAAATGTGGCCAAGTCTCCAATCACATCACATTTGATAATAAATATGTACATTAAGAGTTCTGCCCAATTGCTCCAGTATAAGGCATTGGAATATGGGGTAGGTGCCCAATTTCTTCAGTTGAAGGTTTTGTGTATATGCCCAGAGGTGAACCGAGCCTAGAGATATCACCTATTCATCCCATAGTGTGTGTGAAATGTTGGACGCTCGTGATACAATGTCACTATGTAAATCCCTTTTCCCACACATGGCAGATGTGAGGGTGAACCCTAGGCTCATGCTACTTTATCGTCATCACTTTTCATTTATTTTAATTTTCCTGTCTATTATTTTCCGACGTGCGGCTTCATTGAGGGTAAATCCTTGGATGCACCCCGCAGAGCGGTGAATTCCCCCTTAACCATTCTGTTCTTTGCCTTTGATCTCATAATGCATAATAAAGTCTTTTTCTAGCGTTGGCATGCAAAATTTGCTTTCCTTTTCCAAGTGATATGTAGGATATTAAATCACTGAATGCTGTAAATTTAACCCCTCCATGCAGAGTCGATCCTGTCCCCCATAGCGTTGTGATATTCCTTTATGCCGGTCTTTCATTCAGCCCAGTCTCGTCTCCTATTGCTTTAATACTGTACATACTTTAGGATTTTTTCTGTCTCTCGACTCTGAAGTTTCCATGGTTTCATGACCCTTCATTGCCAAAGAATGGAGACAATTATGACCTTCCAGGCATTTACTGCTCCAATTAAAACAAAAAATATCTATAGAAAAAAAAAAACTTTGTGAAATGTCTGTTTCCTACATAAAAGTAAGATGTAGCCAAGTTCACGCTTTATTATTAAACCCTATTGTTAAGCCATATACTACATTTTTATTCCGGCGGAGCTTAGGCAGTGCAAGTGTTTGCCATTCCTTCACTTGTTACAGTGGTGTGTTGAGCCTATGGCCCCCTTCATCACTTTCTGACATCATTTCCTTCCCTCTTTCTCTGCCTGTAGATGCTCAATAACCTCATCAGTCTCTACAAAGCTTGACACAGAGAGGAGAGAGATGGGGGATAGGAGGAGATGAAGCTGCAGTCTCAGTCATTGCTTTGAAAAGAGAGAGGATCCGCTTAGAAAGACGCTCCCCACCTAAATGAGCAATATAAAATGATTAAAATGATTCAGAGTGGAAAAGACTCAAATCTGCAGGTTTGATATGGACATTCTCAGGCTGCTATAACCTAATACATGTATAGAGGTATCTAAGGATCCAGTGTGTATTTCTTGTAGTGATAAGTACTGTGTAAAGAGATTGATTGCAAATCACTAGGATTTGCTATCATTTAAAGGGGTTGTCTGGTACATTAATATTGATGGCGTAATCATAGCACAAGTCATCAATACCAAATCAGTGAGGGTGCGACACACAGCTCCTCTGACAATCAGATATTAATAGTGCCAGGGGCAACCAGGTGAGATTACCGTATTTTCCAGTGCCAGGGGCAACCAGGTGGGATTAGTTTCCCAGTGTTACAGGTAACCAGATGGGCATAGTTTCCCAGTACAGAGGCAATCAGATGGGCATAGTTTCCCAGTACAGAGGCAATCGGATGGGCATAGTTTCCCAGTGCCAGAGGCTACCAGATGGACTAAGGCTGGCTTCACACCGCAGCAAGATCCGATCCAAGGCTGTCCGGTTTAAACCAGACAGCACCAGACTGGATTTTGGCCCCATTGTATCCTATGGGGCCGGATGGAGCCGGATGGCAGCTCTCTGCCATCTGGTTTCCATCTCTCTGGAAGAATTCGGGGGAAATCGGAATTTTCTCACCGGTGACAAAAACATTGCTTGCAACATTTTTTTGTCCGGGGAGAAAAATCTCCCCAAATTGCCGTATCCCGGATTCTCCCGGATTCCCCTGGATCCTCCCGGATCCGGGCAATCCGTTGCTCCCTAAAATGGGAGACTATGGGGACAGATTGCCACGGTCCGGGAGGATCCGGGAACCGGACAACTACGGCTGCACACCGCTGTTGTTTCAGGAACGCGGCTAGCTCCCTGCAAGCTGAAGCCCTGACTCATCAGCAGCGGCAGCTGCCTGCGACTGCACATTGGACCAGAGGGCATATTAGCCCTCCGGTTCTTTGTGCTGATCCGGTCCGGGGCTGGCAGGTTCATCCCTGACAGCCCCGGATCGGATATCGCCGTGGTGTGAAGCCAGCCTTAGTTTTCTAATGCCAGAGGAAACCGGATGGGGTTAGTTTCCCAGTGCCACAGGCAACTGGATGGGCTTAGTTTCCAAGTACAGAGGCAATTGGATGGACTTAGTTTCCCAGTGCCAGAGGCAACCAGATGGGTTTAATTTCCCAGTGCCAGAGGCAACCGGATGGGGTTAGTTTCCCAGTGCCAGAGGCAACCGGATGGGGTTAGTTTCAGAGCAGATCAGCACAGATCTGTCAACTGCATAGTTACGACAGCAGAAAACTGCAGACAAGCATTTACTTTTTTGCATATGGTTTGATGTGCAGTACTCGGGAATAGCCAACCAATCTCATCCAGCTGCTGCTAAGTGGTCGGAACTCACACCCCCACCAGTCTGGTATAGGACATAAATTTTAAAATATCCGATAACCTCATTATTGACTGGGGGTCCGCTCTGCAGTTCTAACAAAAGAAGGAAAGGAATCAGCAATATACTCCCTTCATAGCTTTTCTGCAGAATAAAGATTTTAAGTGTTAGGGCGATTTCACACTACAATTTTTTTTCATCCGGCGGGGATCCAGCATGAATCGCATCACACCACACTTGACCGTACCAGTTTTAAATTGTAAAACCTGATACAAAGATTAGCGCACTAGTATTATACGGATCCATCAGCCAGATCCGGTCATCTCTATTAAGCCTCGTGTATATTCACAGAACTGCACTGCAAAGGCTAATCACAGATGCTCACTCTCTGTGAGAGCGTCTGTAATGGGCTGTTGCATTCAGACTGAGCTCCCACAATCTGTACCAATGCATCTGATTGGTTGCCATACACATTATTGTATGGCACCCAACCTGTCGTCATAGTGTGTAAAATAAATAAATAAATAATGGGAACAAATACATAAGGCAATGAAAAATACAAGGGAGAACTTTTTTTTAAATAAATAATTTAAAAAAGTGTGTGGGCTTCACCCTGTTTTTAATTACCAGCTAAGGTAAAACTAGGCAGCTGGGGGCTGGCATTCTCAGTGTGGTGGGGCCCATAGTTATTGCCCCCCCCCCCCCCGCTACAGAATAGCAACCTGCAGCCACCGCAGAAATTGGCACTCTCATTAGAAGTGCCAATTCTTAGCACTTTACCCAGCTCTTCCTGATGCCCTGGTGTGGTGACATCAAGGGTGATAGATAGGGTTATTGAAAGCCGAGCATGGACAGCTTGTCAGTAAGCCCTGGGTGGTAATGTCAGCCGTCTTCTGATACTCACCCATTACCAATCCAGTAAGTGAATAGTTATTAAACACACACACACAGAAAATTCCTTTATTAGAAATAAAACAAACTGACAACCGTCATTTACCCATTTATTAGGTCTCAACAACATACCCTCCAATCTGTCTATGCAGTGAATATTCATAATGCTTAATGGGTGGCCCCAGAAGCAAGCAACATGAGAGCGGGAGAATGGTAAGCAATGTCTATCTATCTATCTATCTATCTTCGGCTGAAGGCACATCATCCGACATGATCCCAGTGCCTCGCACGAGTGCAATGCGAGATAAACTCGCATTGCACTAGGACAAGTGATTTTCCATAATGTCGGGCACACTGGTGCGCATTTTAAGCACTGAACTCGCAAAGCGAGTTTCAGTCGCGGCATGCTGCGACTGCATGCGAGTTGTACGCATGAGCCATCAATAGAAATCAATGGGTGCGTTAAAAAAACGCACCGTGCAATGAATAGTGCGAGTCTCGCACATGAAAAACCACACTTCCGGCACACACGGCAGACCACCGGGAGCCAAAGCCCGCAAGCTGCGCAGAGCCTCCCGTCGGTACTGAGGCTGTGATCCCGGCTGTGATCTCTGCGACAGCCGGGACCTGTGTGCGGCTTCACCCGCCGCGCTGCTGGTGGTGGGGGCGGATGCCCTCCCCCTCCTCAGGCCTCCCCCTTCTCTAGATGGCCCCCACCTGTCACTGCCCCCCACCCCCGATTCCGGGTCTGTTCACCCGCCGCGCTGCTGGCGGCGGGGGCGGATGCCCTCCCCCTCCTCAGACCTCCCCCTTCTCCAAACAGCCCCCACCTGTCACTGCCCCCCAAACCCCAGTTGCCGGGTGTGTTTGCGGCTTCACCCGCCGCGCTGCTGGCGGCGGGGGCGGGGGCGGACGCCCTCCCATCCCCTGGATGGCCCCCACCTGTCCCTGCCGTTCACACCCCCGATCCCCGTGTCCGATCTTACCGCTCCTCGATCCCGCCGGTGTAGCTGCCGCTCTGCCTCCTCTCCTCGCTGGAACGCCCCTCCTCCAGTGCTCCTCCGCCCAGAGGTAAATACCGAATGAATGAATTAATTAATGATTGATTGATTGATTGAGTGGGTTCATGGATGGATGGATTCATGAATGGATGCATGGATGTGTGGGTGCGTGGATGTGTGGGTGCGTGGATGTGTGGGTGCGTGGATGTGTGGATGTGTGGGTGCGTGGATGTGTGGGTGCGTGGGTTAGTGGATGCGTGGGTGCGTGGATGCGTGGATGTGTGGGTGCGTGTATGTGTGGGCGCGTGGGTTAGTGGATGTGTGGGTGCGTGGATGTGTGGATGTGTGGGTGCGTGGGTTAGTGGATGCGTGGGTTAGTGGATGCATGGGTGCGTGGATGTGTGGGTGCGTGGATGTGTGGGTGCGTGGATGTGTGGGTGCGTGGATGTGTGGGTGCGTGGGTTAGTGGATGCGTGGGTGCGTGGGTTAGTGGATGCATGGGTGCGTGGATGTGTGGATGTGTGGATGCGTGGATGTGTGGGTGCGTGGGTTAGTGGATGCGTGGGTTAATAGATGTGTGGGTGCGTGGATGCGTGGGTTAGTGGATGTGTGGGTGCGTGCATGCGTGGGTACGTGGATGCGTGGGTACGTGGATGCGTGGGTTAGTGGATGCGTGGGTGCGTGGATGCGTGGGTGCGTGGATGCGTGGGTGCGTGGATGCGTGGGTGCGTGGATGTGTGGGTGCGTGGATGTGTGGGTGCGTGGATGTGTGGGTGCGTGGGTTAGTGCATGCGTGGGTTAGTGGATGCATGGGTGCGTGGATGTGTGGATGCGTGGATGTGTGGGTGCGTGGGTTAGTGGATGCGTGGGTTAATAGATGTGTGGGTGCGTGGATGCGTGGGTTAGTGGATGTGTGGGTGCGTGCATGCGTGGGTACGTGGATGCGTGGGTACGTGGATGCGTGGGTTAGTGGATGCGTGGGTTAGTGGATGCGTGGGTTAGCGGATGCGTGGGTTAGTGGATGCGTGGGTTAGTGGATGCGTGGGTTAGTGGATGCGTGGGTGTGTGGATGTGTGGGTGCGTGGATGTGTGGGTGCGTGGGTTAGTGGATGTGTGGGTACGTGGATGTGTGGGTACGTGGATGTGTGAATGTGTGGGTGCGTGGATGTGTGGGTGCGTGGGTTAGTGGGTGCGTGGATTAGTGGATGTGTGGGTGCATGGGTTAGTGGATGCGTGGGTTAGTGGATGTGTGGGTGCGTGGATGTGTGGGTTAGTGGATGCGTGGGTTAGTGGATGCGTGGGTTAGTGGATGCGTGGATGTGTGGGTGTGTGGATGCGTGGGTGCGTGGATGGATGTGTGCGTATGTGTGACTGCATGTGTGGATGTGTGCACGAATGGATGTGTACATGCGTGGATAATGGATGGATGGATGCAACAAGGTATCAAGTGTCCTCTTCTAGTCTCAGGGATCATAGTCATGGTGCACTGTATGACAGATCATTGCCATACAGTGCACCATAACTCTGACCCCAGAGACTGTAGGAAGAGGACACTTGATCCCTTGCTGCAATCTCTGGAGCAGAGGCGATCGAGCATCGTGGGACCTTCGTTGTGGACTACGTCGGAGGCGATCGAGCGTCGCGGGACCTTCGTTATGGACTACGTTGGATCTTTCTAATAAAGATGGAGTCTGAATTTTGTTTGTGTTTTTTTCCAAATAAAAATATTTTACTCTGTGTGTATTTATTGACTACTTACCAGAGATTCCTAATGGCGGGTCTAACATTGGCCCAATATTATGAATAAAAAGCTGGCATTAACCCCTTTATTACCCAGTTTGCCACCGGCACCAGGGCAACTGGAAGAGCATGGGTACAGCGCCAGAAAATGGCGCTTCAATGAATGCGCCATTTTCTGGGGCGGCTGCGGGCTGCAATTCGCAGCATGGGGGGCCCAGAACGCTTGGGCCTCTCCATGCTGCGGATTCCAGCCCCCAGCGGTCTAGTTGTACCTGGCTGGACCAAAAATATGGCGGAGCCCCATGTCATTTTTTTTTTCTAGAATTTGTTCTAGAAATAAAAAAATGGACTTCGCTGTATTTTTGGTTGCCAGCAAGGTACAACAAGGCAGCTGGGGGTTGGTGGCAGTCTGTAGCTGCCAAGTTGTACCTGGCTGGACCAAAAATATGGCGAAGCCCCACGTAATTTTTTTAAATTACTTCTACCAATAAAATGACATGGAGCTTTGCCATATTTTTGGTTGCCAGCCAGGTACAACTTGGCAGTTGGGGGGCTGCAATCCTCATCATGGAGAGATCCAAATGTTGTGGGCCCCTCACGCTGCAAATTGCAACCCACAGCCACCTCAGAAAATAGCGCATTCATTGGAGGTGCCATTTTCTGGTGCTGTACCCCAACTCTTCCAGTTGCCCTTGCGCTGGTGGCAATGCTGGTTGCACACAGGGGCTCTCCATGCGCGACATGGTGTCCGTTAACAATTGTTAGCGGACACCATGTTGCATATGGAGAGCCCCTGTGTGCCTAAACATTGGAGCTCCCCCACAAGTGACCCCATTATGCATCTGGATTTGTTCCTTGGGGGTCTAGTTTCCAAAATGGGGTCACTTGTGGGGGAGCTTGAATGTTGAGGCACACAGGGGCTCTCCATACGCGACATGGTGTCCGCTAACAATTCCAATTGTTAGCGGACACCATGTCGCGTATGGAGTGCCCCTGTGTGCCTCAGCACTGGAGCTCCCACACAAGTGACCCCATTTTGGAAACTAGACCCCCCAAGGAACAAATCTAGATGCATAATGAGCACTTTGAAGCCCCAGGTGCTTCACAATTTGATCCGTAAAAATAAAAAAATAAGATTTTTGTGAAGAAAAATATTTTTTCATTTTTACGGATCAATTTGTGAAGCACCTGGGGCTTCAAAGTGCTCATTATGCATCTAGATTTGTTCCTTGGGGGGTCTAGTTTCCAAAATGGGGTCACTTGTGGGGGAGCTCCAATGCTGAGGCACACAGGGGTTCTCCAAACGCGACATGGTGTCCGCTAACAATTTGAATGGAAATCAGCTCAAATTGTTAGCTGACACAATGTCGCGTTTGGTGAGCCCCTGTGTGCCTAAACATTGGAGCTCCCCCACAAGTGACCCCATTGATTGACAAATAAGTGGCAGCAAATCAGTGCAGTCTTGACACCAGGAGAAGGTGCTAGTCTGTCGGATCGCAGTAGGAATGAAAAAAATCTCACTAGCACCCCACTAGCACCACACTAGCACCCCACTAGCACCGCACTAGCACCCCACTAGCACCGCACTAGCACTAGCACCGCACTAGCACTACTACACGCATCAAACTCGCATCAGTATCGCGCTTCAAAAACGCGCCGTTTTGGAGGGATCAGTGTGCCTTCAGCCTTCTAGTGAGACCCACATGATCAGTAGGCATCCTACAGATCCTGCCTGATTCGGTGAAACCGGATCTAGCGTCCATTCACTTTTATTTTAATTTATGCTGGATACTTGTGGATCCAGTTTGTGGAGTTTTTTGCTGAACTTAAATAACACTACATGTTGCATTTTTGGAGGTTGACAAAAAAAAGATTTCTACTAGATCCGGTGCAACCGGATACAAACTGCACGAACAGGAGTGCTCATTGAAAATCAATAGTCACTAACCGGATCCAGTTTGCATTCTGTTTTTTTTAAAAGAGCCAGATCCTCGCTGGATGCAAAAAAAAATGTAGCATGCAAGCACCTTTACCAGCTATCGTGAACCTCCATTCATATGTGTGGGTATAGATGTAGTTCTCTGCACAGCCCGGTGGCCAGGAGCAGCGCTCTGCATGGAAAACTGTATGTAGTACAAAAGTAGAGCTTGGGTCTTTCGTTGTCAAGATTGGTCAGGGCCCCAGAGGTCGAGCCCCAAGCAGCAATCAGTAAAGCACCACTCCAGCATTTTCTTTTTATTTCCTCACTAGAGTGGTGCTTAAATCTACGTTCCTTGCCCCAAGTCTTATACCTACCTTCCGCCACCTTTATCCCTTTCCAGCATTGCTCCAGTCAGTCTGCAGTGAAAAGTGATCTGCCGGCAGCTTCAGTGTTTCGAGAAGTGCGACAGAAGTCACTTTTCAATACAAATATATGAGGAACTCATTCTGGCTATCATAGACTTGTATTGAGAGCTACTGATGCAACTTCTAACTTCTGACCAGTCAGAAGTTATGGGCACAAGATGGTGTCACAGGACTGGAGTGGTGTCGTTAGAAGATGAAGGCTCCAGAAGGTGAGTATATGACAGGGGGCATATTTTTAAAGGACCACTCTAGTGCATATCCTAGTGATTGAGATGGGGATGACACTTTGATGTCGGGTATAACATCAAGTAAATAGCTGCAGCAC
>JARQOC010000005.1:54894792-54940504 GCA_033576535.1 Allobates femoralis | reverse complement strand
GGTGGAGTCAGAGTCGGATTCAGGGAAATTGAGGAGTTGACGTCGGACATGTGGCTTACTGACTTCACAACCAAGGGTATGGAGTCGGAGTCAGTGCCCATTTTGGGTGAAGTCAGAGTCGGATTCAGGGAAATTGAAGAGTCGGAGTCAGAGTCGGAGTTGAATGTTTGGCTCACCGACTCCACAGCCCTGCCATTTGTCTTCTATAGACTACGTGTTAGGGCATGTGCAGATGATCCACAGACACTGTGTCCTTGACGCAGTGCCTCAGGACCGGAGGAAAGCCACAAGTGAGAACAGGTAGAGTGCAGCCGCCCTATGCCCACAATCTGCGTTTTGTGCAGGGCGGCTTTTCCCTGCATTCACCCGCTGAAAATCACTTCCAACTCTGCAGCAATGAAGTAACATGCTGCGGAGAAGCGGAAGTGCGGCAACTCGCACTGCAGGTGAAATAGCACTGTGGTGGGGAGAAGCACAGTGAGCATGGGATTTCTAGAAATCCCATCCACTGTGCTTGTACTGCACAACACAGCATTATGGGAGCTGCGCAAACATGATCATGTGCACACACCCTTATACTATCTATTGCTGGCTGCAGAATGGTAACTGCAAATCTGTATTCTAGCTCAGTCTAACAATCCAATGGGAGAGTTTTTAACTCTTCTTTCTTTTTCTGAGCTCTTTTCACCTGATTTATTACCTCAGGCCAGGCCAATGCTGAATGGCAGGGAATCAAAGAGTCTGGGAGTCTGTGTAACTAAAATGATGCAAAATTTTGAAAAAAACAAAACAAAAACAATTGGACAAATGATTTGGCATTTTAGGCTGAGTTCACTTGTCCAGTATTCATCCATTAGAACGGATCCAGCAGCGATCCATTGGCCATATGTTGTACAAACACAACTATTTTTTTTTTATCAGTTTTGAAAAAATTGATTTCTCCAGGATCCTTTTTTTAATTTACATGGAGTCTAAGAAAAAAGGATTAGTTGACTGATATATATTTAGTCTCTGTTTTTCATTCATTTGTAAATAATCTGCTTTATTCTTACTAGATCAGTTTCAAATGGAAGATAAGGCTGGTTTCACACTAGCGTATTTTGCAATCTGGGGGCATGCAGGAAAAACCCCATGATGAAGCTGGATGCACCCACACCATGTGTGGGAGCATCCGGTTGCATGATTGACAGTGATCCGGTGGGTGGTTTTGCGCATGCGCAGTTTATAGCACATGAACCGGAAATTCAGTTCCAAATTAATCCGTGTCTCACAGACCTCTATTCAGATTTTACCCATAGTGCCCTGGATCCGGGGGTTTACGTTTTTTTCAGGAAGACCAAATCGCAACGACATGTAGATTTAGTCTCTGCAAAAAATCTGTGAACACCTCCATCCACCCAGATCCAGGGCGAAACGTACACAACTGGATGCACCCACAATTGTCTCTAGACCCACTGAAAGTCAATAGGGCTGAAAAATGATGCGGGTGCATCCAGTTTACATAGAAACAGTTTTTAAGGTTGAAGGCAGACTTTAAGTCCATCTAGTTCAACCCATAGTTTAGGCTGCATTCACACGGATGACAAAAAAAGTCAGTGTTAAACCAGCCTAAATAGCAGTTACCCGATCCGTTTCCCATAGACTCGTATATTAAAAAAAACGATTTTGCAGAAATACATTTTTTCAAAACAGGCAAAAAAGATGTGTTTGCACAATGGATCTCTGCAGGATCCATTCTAACGAATGATTACTGGATTTGTGAACTCAGTCTAAGGCCGGCTTCACAGCATGGCCAGATCCGATCCGGGCTGTCAGGAGTGAACCTGACAGCCCCGGACAGGATTTGTAAACAGAACCGGAGGGTAAAGATGCCCTCCGGTCCGGTGTGCAGCTGGATGCCGCTAATTGCAGCCACAGCTGCTGATTATTCAAGATCCTGAAATTATAGCAGCACGCAGCCACTGGTGTCTGGTTGCTGGATCCTCCTGGATCGGGGTGATCCGGCCCTATAGACTCCCATGTTAGGGAGCACCAGATTGCCCCGGATCTGGGAGGATCCGGGATAATCCGGGAGATTTTTCTCCCCGGACACAAAAATGCTGCATGCTCCGATTTTGTGTCCGGGAGAAAAATCTGATTCCTCCCGGATTCTCCCGAACACATGGAAACCGGATGGCAGAGGGCTGCCATCCGACTCCATCCGGCCCCATAGGATACTATGGGGTCAAGATCCGGTCCGGGGCTGTCCGGTTCGGGATCGGATTAAACCGTGGTGTGAAGCCGGCCTAAGAATAAAAAACTCTCTCTAAATGTGTGAACGACCTTATTTATTACAGAAATACTGAAGTCACACCGAGAGGTACCTTTCTGTAAGATCCAGCGGAGTTTAAGATTCATTGCATCTGAACTGTTTTCCATAACCACGGGTTATCCACAGCAGAATGTGAATATATTTCTGTACAATCCCAAAGATGTAATTAACAAATTCAGCTCTGCTTCAACTTTGGTAATTGAATCACGATGCCGCAAAGCAATGTCAGCCAACACTGATATAAGGCAGCCGCGGCCGACACACTGTCACAGAGGAAGCTCGATGTCACAACATAATACAAGGAAATTGTGACACGGAGCTAGTACACAATTATAGAGATGACACATTTATTTATACTACATACCGTACATCATTTATTCCGTATCTCTATTCGTGAATTGTCATTGGCGCCTTTCTTAGCTGGGGTAATTGTTTATTCCCTCTTGGATTAGCATTCAGTTTAGGATCCGTATAGCAATACTATTATGGAGCACGGGTGGGTGCCGCTACGTGCCGTCACATTTCGGCAACCAGGTACAGGACGGCTGCGACCCTGTTGCACTGTTACTTCTCTCCTCGACCTGACCTGGCCCCCCCTTCCCAAGACCCTAACATCATCATCTCTGGGGACAATTTTATAGCAAGTCGTAGAAGACAAAAGGGGGAATCACTCTACCACGAATAAAGTACCGTATATAAATAAGTCTATACATATAAAATTTGAGTAACCTTTATTAGTATATTATTAATAACTATTAAGATATTGTTAATGATGGATAGTATATACACTGCCTAAAAATTTTAAGGGAGCACTAAAATACCACATTTTAGATCTCAATGAATGGAATATTCCAGTTGCAAATCTTTATTCATTATACTGTGGAATGCATTAAGAACAATAAAACATAAAAATGATCAACGTAAATCAAAATTAATATTCCATGGAGGTCTGGATGTGGAACGATGCCAAAATCAAAAGTGGAAATCAAATTCCAGGCTGATCCAACTTAAGTGGAAATGTCTCAATAAAAGGAAATGAGGCTCAGTAAAGTGTGTGACCTCCATGTGCCTGTATGACCTCCCCATAATGCCTGGGCATGCTCCTGATGAGGCGGCGGATGTTCTCCTGAGGGATCTCCTCCCAGACCTGGATTAAAGCATCAGTCAACTCCTGGGCAGTCTATGGTGCAACATGGTGTTGGTTAATGGAACGAGATATGATGTTACAGATGTGCTTGATTGGATTCAAGTCTGGGGAATGGGCAGGCTAGTCCATAGCATCAATGCCTTTATCACGCAGGAACTGCTGATACACTTCAACCATATGGAGCCTAGGATTGTCACCCATCAGAAGGAACAGAGGACCCTACCTAATGGCAGTCAGGGGAGGTCTGGCTAGCACATGAAGGGCTCTGTGGCTCTCCAAAGAAATGCCTCCCCTCACGATTACTGACTCACTGCCAAACAAGTCATAACGAAGGATGTTTCAGGCAGTGGTTCCCCAGACTTTGTCACGTCTGTCACATGTGCTCAGTGTGACCCTGCTCTAATCGGTAAAGAGCACAGGGCTCCAATGTTGAATCTGCCAATCCTGGTGTTCTCTGGCAAATGCCAATCACCTGCACGGTGTTGGGCTGTAAACACAAAACACAATTGTGGAGATCGGATCCTCATACCACCCTCATGGAGACTGTTTCTCACAGTGTGAGCAGACACATAGATATTAGTGTCCTGCTGGTGATCATTTTGCAGGGCTCTGGCACTCCTACTCCTGTTCATTCTTGCACAAAGGAGGAGATAGCGCACCCATCTGAAGCAGGGGTTGGTGGTCGGCAGGCCCTTGTATCACAGACCCGATCGCAACCCCTGCGACCGTGGTCGTTACGCTCTTGCATCCAATACACACAGACAAATCATACCATAGATGGACATAAATTAAGTTATGTGTAATAATGAGAATTGACACAGGGAAAAAGTATTGTTCGCGCTTACTGAAATGTATTTAATTCTTTGTACAAAAGCCTTTGTTGGTGATGAAGCTTCAAGACGTCTCCATTATGGAGACACTAGTCGCATGAATTGCTCAGGTGTGACTCTGGCTAATTTTTCCACACAAACACTCTTCATATCCTTAAGGTCCTTGGGCTCCTATGAACTCAGAGCTTTAGTTCTTTCCATAAATATTCTATTGGATTCAGATCGGCTCGAACATTCTAGGAGCTTTATTTTAATTTTTCTGAAACCAATTGAGAGTTTCCTTGGCTGTCTGTTTGGGATCATTGTCTTGCTGAAATGTCCTCCCTTGTTTCATTTTCATCTCTTTGGTAGATGACAACAGATGATTTTTATTAAGAATGTCTGTCATGCCCTCGGCCACGGGGCCGGTCTCTGCTAAGCAGGGAGATTGGCGCTCACCACACAGCTCTGCTGGTTCTGCTCACCCTATCCATGGATACATGCGGTCATCTGCTTTATTCTCTGCTAGGAACCTGTGCCCTCTTGGTAGGTTTCCTGGGAATGCTCTTAGGATGTGCACCCGGCATCCTGCACACACTTATAGGAGCACTAAACCTGTTCCCCATTAGGTCTCTGCCTGAGTGCTGAGCTGCTCTGAGCATAAAAGGCATCCGCCCATATGGGAGGTGCATGGGCAACGTACTCATTCTCTGTGATCGTTGCTGCTGTCTTGGACTCACTCTGCTGAGCTCTGCACTAGGAAGACTGTTGCTCGTTGCTCTGCATGATACTAACACCTCTGTCTTCACAGAATCCTTAGGCTGACCAGGCCTCTCCTGATGTACACAGAACCGTCTGAACGGAGTTACCAGGATTCTTCTCACTGACAGAGCCAGTATTCCACAGTCTCTCCATATCTACTGTCCGGTCTGTACGGGTCGCCCAGCTGGTCAAGGATTTGTGGAATTTAGGCCTCCTGCTATTATAACGGGTGTATCCCTGTACACTCCCTGACAGAAGATATGTCGTTTATCCATGTTATGTAAATAAAATCTTATAACCTGACGTTAAGTTAAATTCATCCATTGGTTGTATAAATTACTCTTTTGAAAGCTAAAACCCTCCAAAATTTGGTTTAGGTTAAAAAAATAAATTGGCATCAATGCTAAAATATTTATAATTTAATGAACACAGAATGGTCAGATTTTGGCAAGACAAAAGTTTTGTCGCCTGGTCATATAATGCATATCATTATTGGGTAATCCTAGTTTACATCCTCTCCTGTGCTCAGTAAATGATGGGTTATTAGGTGTGTCTAAAAAGAAACCCAGCACCCCAGACCTTCACTTAAACTGGAACTGGAGGTCTTGACAACATGCCAAAAATCCACCCTGCAACCAAAGCCTTGAATATCAAGAGGCTGAAGACCAGATCCCCTGCAGAGGTGGCTGGCACCTTTAATGTGTCTCAGCGTCAAGTACAAAGAATTAAAAAAAGATTTGAAGAGACTGGAGATGTGTTTGACAAGCCCAGGTGCGGCAAACCCTGCAAGACAACTGCTCAGAAGGAACATAACATTTGCTGGTTAGAAAATCCAAAGCACGCCCCTCTTCCACTGCAGCAGAGCTCCAACAGGCCTGGTCACCTCAAGTCACTGTGTCAACTAGAACAGTTTGTAGGATTCTGTCTCGAAATGGCCTCCATGGTTGAATCAGTGCCCAGAAGCCAGCACTAAACAAAAGGCAAATAAAAAACTGTGTGGCATTTGCAAAGTCCCACAGCCTGCTAAACAGATGGACGCTGGAAAAGTGGTAGAAGGTGGATTTCTCTGATGATTCTTCAGTAGAATTACACCACAGCCGCCGCAAATACTGCAGGAGACCTACTGGAGCCCATATGGATAAAAAAATACACCCAGAAAACAGTTAAATTTGGTGGTGGAAAGATCATGGTCTGGGGTTACATTCAATATGGGATGAGCAAAACATTTGCAAGGTGGAAGGCAATACCAATAGCCTAAAATATCAAGAAGTATTAACTACCTCTTATATTCCAAATCATAAAAGGGGTCAAATTCTGCAGCAGGATGGTGCTCCATCTCATACATCCATCTCTACAACAAAATTTCTTCAGGCAAAAAAAGATCAAGGTGCTCAAAGACTGGCCACCCCAGTCGCCGAGTATGAACATCGTTGAGCATGTTTGGGGTAGGATGAAGGAGGAAGCTTGGAAGACAAAACCAAAGAATCTAGATGAACTCTGGGAGGCATGTAAGACTGATTTCTTTGCTATTCCTGATGACTTCATTAATAAATTGTATGAATCATTGTTGAACTACATGGATGCAGTCCTTCAAGATCATGGAAGTCACACAAAATATTAAATGTGACTCTAATAGCACCACAACTTCATTCACCAATGCTATGCAACATATATTTGTATTTTAAGTTAATTTTCTGTTTGAAAATCACATTAATTTTTGTGGGCGACAAAACTTTTGTTTTGCCAAAAATCTGACCATTCTGTGTTCATTAAATGATCAATATTTCAGCATTGATGCCAATTTAGTTTCTTAACCTAAACCAAATTTTGGAGGGTTTCAGCTTTCAAAAGAGTAATTCATACAACCAATGGATGAATATAACGTCAGGTTATAAGCTTTTACTTACATAACATGTATAAGCGACATAACTTCTGTCAGGGAGTGTATATGGATTACCTATGCCGGTGCTTCACTACGATTGTACAGTTTTGCGATCCAGAGTGTCCTCCCCTCAGGCACCTTTTCTCTTTTGTTAAACATTCCTCAATAAATATCCTTGGTTTTACTAAAGTCACTTTCCTGCCTCTTGAGTATTGGGTATACAGCTACCACTGCACCACCGGTGGTCTAGTGAGTCCACTCTATATCTTCACGCCCTGTGGGCGTAACAATGTCTACATTTGTCTATTCATCCTTCCTTCAGTCATATGACGTTTGCCAATGCTGTTTGCGGTAAAGCAGCCCCACACCATGATGTTCCCACCTCCAAACTTCACTGTTGTTATGGTGTGAGGGGTGAGAAGCAGTACCTTTTGGCCTCCAAACATGATGTCTATTATGGCATCCAAAGTGTTTAATTTTGACCTCATCTGACCAGACTATATTCTCTCAGTATTTCACACGACTTTTCTAAATGCTGTTGAGCAAACTTTAAACTTGCTTGAACATGCTTTGTGTTTATCAATGGAGTCTTGCATACAGGACATGGAGGTTAAGTGCATTATTTATTGTTTTCTTTGAAACACTGTACCTGCTGATCCCAAGTATTTTTGTAGCTCTCCACCTGTGATCCATGGCTCTTGGCAAGTCTTCTGATACTTATATTCACTCCTCTAAAATCTCTGAGAGGAGCACCTGTTCATGTTTGGTTTATGGTGAACTGATGTTCTTTCCCCTTCTGGATTATGGCCCCCTACAGCGTTCACTGGACTCTTCAGAAGTTTAGATATTCTTCTTTAACCGTTGCCTTTAGTAAGACTGGTCTGGAGACAGCTCACTGGTTTTACCCATCATGAGATGTTTCTTGTGTGCCACCTTAATAATGAGACACCTTTTTATAGGCCATCAGTTGAACCAGCTGATATTATTTTTCACTAAAGGGATGGTCTGAAGGCTGAATACATTTTCATCTATTTATTAATAATAATATTTATCCATTTATATAGAATTTAACATACATTATCATCACTTCCCATTGGGGTTCACAATCTAAATCCCTATCACTAGGTCTTTGGAGTGTTGGAGGAAATTCACGCAACCACAGTCAGAACATACAAACTCCTTGCAGATGTTGTCCTCAGTGGGATTTGAACACAGGACTCCAGCGCTGCAAGACTATAGTGCTAACCACTGAGCTAATGTAAACTAATTTCCAATACAGCTTCATTAAAAATGTGCAATCCTCCCGTCATTACACTATCTAGCTTCTATTGATTTTTTTCCCTTTCTTCCTGTCTTATGACGCTTCATTTGCGAATCCCAATCCCAGTGTCTTTGTGTTGTCAGTGCCAACAGCGTCAAAGGATGTTGGGATACACCCTACTGACCATAAAAATACTATCACTCGGTTTTCAATTTATTTAAAAACATTCCAGGAGGAATAAAAGACGAACATCTCATAGTCCCACAAAAAAGATAATAATAAGATTTTATGGCAAGTGCAAGCATTGTCTTTAAAGGAGTATGCCCCTTGCCTAACAATAATATAATCCTGTATGACGACCTAAACTTTTGCTCACTCATGATTCCTGGCTTGGCAAGACTGACCCTCTGGTCTACAAAGTGGTGGCATAAAGATGGACACATGACCAGAAATGTCACTCAGCCTCATCCATTGAAATACACTGTGCCTGCGCCATATTGCTTATGATATAAGTGTAAAAAGTGTCAATGGAAGAATCTTAGTGCAATATTATGTCCCTCAAGCTACTCTTAAAACAATTGACAAAAGTGCTGTACGGGTGCATAAGAAGTCTTGCGTGGTGAAGGGACATGACTGAAAGTGACCGTCACACAGCAGAATAGCAGTAAGGACATACACACTACTCTATTTTTAATATTAATTACCACCCCCATGAAAGGGAAGCTTATAGGTCCCCAATGCCAACCAAACCACCAGCATTTGTAAATTCCTTTATAAATACTCTGCCTAAAACGCCATTTAAAACTTTTGACACAAGTGTTTACAACTCTGCAAATCTCGCACAACTTTCTTTCCTGGATGTCATTTTTTTTCTGAAGCCGGGTGTATGGGTAAGGCTGGTTTCACACATCTGTTTTTTGGAATCTGGGGGAATGTAGGTGAAACCTGCATCCCCCTGGATTGTCTTGCAATGATGCAACAGAATTAACCCACACCAGTATTATCACTGTTCCATCTAATGGATCAGTGATTATATCGGTGTGGGAGCATCCCATTGCATCCTTGCATCCGGTTGCATACCTTTTTCAACAGGATCCGGTGGACAATGACCTGCCCCTATGGGGTGTGCCATTTAGAACTGCGTACTGGGCATGTGCAGTTCAAAATCCTGGATCCGTAATCCAGATCCAGTGGGATCCAGATTCCGCTGGATCGGGTTCCATAGAATCTCACTTTAATTGCCCTGGATCCGGGGTGTTCACGGTTTTGACATGCACAACAAAAGCACGTGTTGTGATTTTGGTCTCAGTGAAAAAAACGTGGACACCCGGATAAGGAGGAAACATAATGAACTGAATGAATCGGGGTGTTCCTGCGGCTCCATTGAAAGTCAATGGGGTTGAAAACGGATGCGGGTAGATCCAGTTTAAGCTACAGTCACATGGATTCCAAAGACAGATGTGTGAAACCAGCCTTAGTGATGCACTTCGCATGTCTGGTAGTGAAGAAGTCTGACATCCATCGAGGAGCTGAAGACCAAGCTTCTTCTTTGCTTCGAGAAGTGTACACCCAGCTCCAGAAGTGCATTGATCTATAGGAAAGAAAGTTGTGCGCATGCATAAGATTTGCAGAGATCTGTAAAAATATGTGTCAAACATTTTAAAGGGCTTGTTAGGAAGAGTATTAATAAAGGAATATACAAATGCTGGTGATTTCGCTGGAATGTAGGAAAGAAGGTGGTGCGCATGTGTGAGATTTGCAGAGAGCTATCGATGATGCCAGCCCTTGCAACTCAATTCATCATATCCACAGGGAAGTGTTAACATGTTGAGTGGGACGACTGTCTGGGGAAACAAAAACCCCATCGACAATTCAAAAGGTTATTTACGGTAAATACTAAAAACAGACTTGGTTTCATGCAGATTCAAGTTGGTCTGAATACAACTGGTCCAAAGAGAAATTGCAATGTAAAGATATTTATTCTGCTTCAAAATCTCCCCAGGCCCTCAAACATAATAATCGGGGCTGGAAAGGGTTTTAAAAAATAACTCATCTATCCTGGTCTCGCCCCTTATCGGTCCTGCTATTCTCATAGGAGGAGGTAAGTATAACCCCCCCCATCCCCACACCTGTAGGGAGCTGCGGCTGCAGGAGGCATGAGTGGGGAGCTTAGGACAAGTGAGTATAAGCTTTCAGCGTTTTTCTAACCACTTTCTAGGTCTATAAAAGAGGCCAACAAAATGTTTCTGTATACCAATGGATTCATATTTTGGGGAAACCAATTCTATTTTAGAAATTCATAGTGAATCTGATTTGTTAACAATTAATTTGCTTATTTTTTGTGCTAAAGGAATACAATACTTCTATTTGCACAGCTTCTAGATAAGAATAAGAAAGAAAAGGATGTTTTATCAAAACTTTCAAAATACCAAAACTAACGATACTTCCAATTGTCTACACGCCGTACCCTATAATGTCATCCCACGTCCATATCAACCTCCACCAGTTACTCATATCATCTATAATCAAGATGGAAAGGTAATGTCGGTGGACAGGAAAAAGCAGGATCTGAAAGGCTACATTTAACCTTCATAAATCAGATCAATGGCAGCTGCTTAAAGCCGCCACTTATAAAAACATCCATAAGAGGAAAAAAAAAACATTATAGTGACTAATGAAGATGAGCAGAGCGCAGGATCCACAGCCCTCGGGGGAAGAACAATGAGCAAAACCAAGATTAACACAGGATACAAGAAAGGAGAAATAGAAACCCCGAGACAGTGAGGATCCTCCGAGGAAATCTGATAATCCCAAGGGTGAAGCTGGAGCTTCAACTGCAGAAATTCAGTAATGTCATAATAGGAATCATTTCTAATGAAGTGCACCTCCAAAATACACAAAGGGTTAATACTCATCTCTTTAGAAAGCAACAGTAATAGTAAGTGCATGTAGCCAAAAGTATGTGTAATATTAACCAGTCATCACGGGCTTTCATTATATACATATATTTAGTATACAACAATATAATATTATATACTGCATACATATACATAAACAGATATATATATGAGAATGTGTGTGCGTGCGCCTGTATATATAATATATATATATATATATATATATATATATATACACTTGTGCGTATACACTGGTACATACACACACATACATATCGTGTGTATATGTGTGTGTATGTATGTATGTACCGTTATATACACACATATATGCATGTTACATACACACACATTATATATATATAATATATATATGTATAAAATATGTAGATATGAACATTTATAATTTATATACATACACACATAAATACATATATATACTCTGTATATTACATGCACACACTCATATATAGGGATATATACACACAAACATGCTCATTTTATTTGTGTACAGACACCCATATATGTACATTACACACACATGTATATATATATATATATATATATATATATATACACTGTATGTGCCTGTCTGTGTATATAAATATGTGGTGTGTGTATATACCTGTGTGGTGTGTATATACCTGTGTGGTGTGTGTATACCTGTGTGGTGTGTATATACTGTGTGGTGTGTGTATATACCTGTGTGCTGTGTATATACCTGTGTGCTGTGTATATACCTGTGTGGTGTATATATACCTGTGTGGTGTGTGTATACCTGTGTGGTGTGTGTATATACCTGTGTGGTGTGTATATACTGTGTGCTGTGTATATACCTGTGTGGTGTGTATATACCTGCGTGGTGTGTTTATATACCTGCGTGGTGTGTATATACCTGTGTGCTGTGTGTATATACCTGTGTGGTATGTATATACCTGTGTGTGGTGTGTATATACCTGTGTGGTGTGTATATACTGTGTGGTATGTATATACCTGTGTGCTGTGTGTGTATACCTGTGTGGTGTGTATATACCTGTGTGGTGTGTATATACTGTGTGGTGTGTCTATATACCTGTGTGGTGTGTGTATATAACTGTGTGCTGTGTGTATATACCTGTGTAGTGTGTTTATACCTGTGTGGTGTGTATATACTGTGTGGTGTGTCTATATACCTGTGTGGTGTGTGTATACCTGTGTGGTATGTATATACTGTGTGGTGTGTCTATATACCTGTGTGGTGTATATATACCTGTGTGCTGTGTGTATATACCTGTGTGGTGTATATACCTGTGTGCTGTGTGTATATACCTGTGTGGTGTATATATACTTGTGTGTGGTGTGTATATACCTGTGTGGCGTGTATATACTGTGTGGTGTGTGTATATACCTGTGTGCTGTGTGTATATAGTGTGGTGTGTATATACCTGTGTGCTGTGTATATACTGTGTGGTGTGTGTATATACCTGTGTGCTGTGTGTATATAGTGTGGTGTGTATATACCTGTGTGGTGTGTATATACTGTGTGGTGTGTGTATATACCTGTGTGCTGTGTGTATATAGTGTGGTGTGTATATACCTGTGTGCTGTGTGTATATACCTGTGTGGTGTATATACCTGTGTGCTGTGTGTATACCTGTGTGGTGTGTATATATACCTGTGTGGTGTGTGTAAATAGTGTGGTGTGTATATACCTGTGTGGTGTGTATACCTGTGTGCTGTCTGTGTATATACTTGTGTGCTGTGTATATACTGTGTGGTGTGTGTATATACCTGTGTGCTGTGTATATACTGTGTGGTGTGTGTATATACCTGTGTGCTGTGTGTATATAGTGTGGTGTGTATATACCTGTGTGCTGTGTATATACTGTGTGGTGTGTGTATATACCTGTGTGCTGTGTGTATATAGTGTGGTGTGTATATACCTGTGTGGTGTGTATATACTGTGTGGTGTGCGTATATACCTGTGTGCTGTGTGTATATAGTGTGGTGTGTATATACCTGTGTGCTGTGTGTATATACCTGTGTGGTGTATATACCTGTGTGCTGTGTGTATATATACCTGTGTGGTGTGTGTAAATAGTGTGGTGTGTATATACCTGTGTGGTGTGTATACCTGTGTGCTGTCTGTGTATATACTTGTGTGCTGTGTATATACTGTGTGGTGTGTGTATATACCTGTGTGCTGTGTATATACTGTGTGGTGTGTGTATATACCTGTGTGCTGTGTGTATATAGTGTGGTGTGTATATACCTGTGTGCTGTGTATATACTGTGTGGTGTGTGTATATACCTGTGTGCTGTGTGTATATAGTGTGGGTGTGTATATACCTGTGTGGTGTGTATATACTGTGTGGTGTGCGTATATACCTGTGTGCTGTGTGTATATAGTGTGGTGTGTATATACCTGTGTGCTGTGTGTATATACCTGTGTGGTGTATATACCTGTGTGGTGTGTGTATACCTGTGTGGTGTGTATATATACCTGTGTGGTGTGTGTAAATAGTGTGGTGTGTATATACCTGTGTGCTGTGTATATACTGTGTGGTGTGTGTATATACCTGTGTGCTGTGTGTATATAAGTGTGGTGTGTATATACCTGTGTGGTGTGTATATACTGTGTGGTGTGCGTATATACCTGTGTGCTGTGTGTATATAGTGTGGTGTGTATATACCTGTGTGCTGTGTGTATATACCTGTGTGGTGTATATACCTGTGTGCTGTGTGTATACCTGTGTGGTGTGTATATATACCTGTGTGGTGTGTGTAAATAGTGTGGTGTGTATATACCTGTGTGGTGTGTATACCTGTGTGCTGTCTGTGTATATACCTGTGTGCTGTGTATATATACTCCTGGACTTACAGTCTATACAGCTGATGTGTGACATGAAGAAATAACACAGCCTGACCTCCTCAGCGTGACGATGTGTCACTGCCATGTGTTCTCACACCCCGGCACTTACTGATGGTCCGGCTCCGGGGCTCCGCTCTCCGGGGATCCGCGCTCTGAGGTTCCGCGCTCCGGGGCTCCGCTCTCCGGGGCTCCGCTCTCCGGGGCTCCGCTCTCCCGCTCCTCCGCACTTGTAGCCGGGATGCTGCTGATGCTGCCGCGGCTTCTGCTCTTGTCCTCCAGCAGGGACGCTCCTGGCTGGGAGTGGTTGGTGCTCGGCATGCTGGGAGTTGTAGTTTTCATTGGCGGCTCCTGTGTGTGAGCTCCCCGGACTGGGGGGATGAGGGGATAACACATGGGGGCACAGCTCGCCTGTGTGGGGCTATGTCACATCATACAGGAGGAGCACACACTGATTTGTGAGGTGAGAATTTTTTTGCATTTACAATGTAATGTAGTATATTTATCCACTGGTTTGTGTAATGAGGATAGATAGATAGATAGATAGATACATAGATAGATAGATAGATAGATAGATAGATAGATAGATAGATAGATAGAAAGACAGACAGACAGACAGACAGATAGATAGATAGATAGATAGATAGATAGATAGAGAAGAAAGACACATAGACAGATAGATAGATAGATAGATAGATAGATAGATAGATAGATAGATAGATAGATAAAGAAGAAAGACACATAGATAGATAGATAGATAGATAGATAGATAGATAGATAGATAGATAGATAGATTAGATAGATAGATAGATAGATAGATAGATAGATAAGAAAATAGATGGATAGATAGATAAGAAAATAGATAGATAGATAGATAGATAGATAGATAGATAGATAGATAGATAGATAATGGATGGATGTATGGATGGATAGATGGATAGAGGGTTAGGCGGGTGTCACACGCTACGATATATGTAAACATATCGCTGGAAAGTGCCTGATTTGGCATCGCTCCTATGACATCGTTGCGTGTGACAGCATGATACGACTAGCGATAGGTGGTCAGATCGTTATATACAGATATGGGAACCCGACCCCATATCAGACGATGTCGGGTCATTGGATGAGCTGCATCGACGTGTCTAAATGGTCGATATCGTTAAGAAGTTGTGAAATTAGCGATGCCGATATCTAGCACGTAGGCGTGCCCGGTATTCATCTGTGTCTCGCCTCCCCTGTTGTGATTTGTGAACCCTCATGTGTTCTGATTGGCTGGCGGTGTATGGCACCAAAAAAAAACAAACATTTCAACGTTAGCGGCTCCGTGCGTGCTGCCATGGAAGCATTGCTGTAGCGACGCTATGTGACCTCCGCCTATAGGGACACTGGACACTATTATAGCACTTCTGCAATGTGGCATAGTTTTAGAGGGCGCAACAAAGATGAGTCCGTATTTGCACACTTGTATTGAGACACATCACAGGACAAGAGGAATCACATAGTGCCCTATGTTTGCACGCACGCCTGACCAATGGGAACACATTAGTGGCCACCAATCATGGTGAGAGGGGCGCGGATACAAACCATGTAGCACGCCTATCTGCTCAAATTGAACAACAAACACGCCCACATTGAGCACTGAGTCATTAACGAGGCTTCTGTGTGACAGCGTTATAACGATGTGAAAACACGATTGCTAGGTCGTCCACACGAGCGCAGAATCAAGGCATCGGTGAGGAGACTTACCCATGTCTGTGCATGTTACATCACAAGAATTGACTTTTCACATCGCACGAACGATGCACCAATATTGACATCGTTGGTGACATCGTTACATATATCGTAGCGTGTGACGCCCGCCAAAGACATAGTGTGAACTGGTGCCAGCAGGGACACTGGATCAAACAACCAGAAAAATTCCTTGTCTGCACTTAGCACCCTCATCGCCCACAGGTGGTCTAGGGTTGAGATGGTGTCCACCCACTTTAGAAGTAGGACAGGGAGGACAAGGAGGACAGGGATGTCAGCGCAGGACTCATCAGACCTGGGGTCACCGTGTCGTGGTTGATGAGCAAACAGACATTGGCCAATATATGTACCAAGAACCCCAAGAATATAAAAAAATAAGAATATTGAGTTTTTTTTAAAAAACTTACATTTTTACATTTTTTCCTCATATATAAACCACTTATTAGCATGTGTACACTATTGGTAGTAGCTGAGTACTGCAGAGAAATTTTTTCTGATAGATAGATAGATAGATAGATAGATAGATAGATAGATAGATAGATAGATAGATAGATAGTACAGTATGTAAAGTGAAAAATCAGGTAGCACACAAACATTTTTGGTGAAAAAGGACTTTTTAATGAGCCCTTAGTGGCACGACATTTCGGTGGTAACAAGTACTTGACAAAGGTGGTGTTACCACCACAACGTCGTGCCACTAAGAGCTCATTAAAAAGTTCTTTTTCACCAAAAAATTTTTTGTGTGCTGCCTGATTTTTCACTTTACATTGAGTCATTACACACAGAGGGATGTATTTCAAGTGTTTATTTATGTTAATGTTGATGATTATGGCTTAGAGCCAATGAAAACCCAAAGGTCCTTATCTGAGAAAATTAAAGTAGGGAGGATGAAGGGTTTAAAACCGTGCTGCAATATTCTACGAGACATCAGGGAAATCACTAAGCACTGAACAGATAAGTTTATTGAATAGGGAACTTAATTATAACATCGCTACTCATGTGGACTGGTTCCAGTTGGACTTAGACATGTTTAAAATGTTCAGAATGATAAGATTAAAAAACTGGTATAATGGTAAAACAACAGTACTGGGGCAAAGAAGTAGCGAATTAACACTTGGGGACGTATCGCTCTTTAAGAAGAGTGATTTTACCCCTGCAGATGCGGTACCAGCATTAGAAACTTTTGTCGCCGCTGTGAAGAAAGACATAGGGCAGCTGAGAGCTAGACAAGGAAGAGATCTTAGACACCCGAACATTACTAAAGATGAGTATAGGGCAATGCGGGATCTTGTCCAAGACGACGACCTAGTTATAAAGCCAGCAGATAAAGGGGGCGTGGTCATCGTCATGGACTAAAAAAAAGTACCTGTTAGAGGTGATGAGGCAGTTGGGAGGCGGGGAAGTCTATCAGAAGCTGGATAGGGACCTAAAACTAGAATAACAACAGTGTCAGACGAAGCCAAGAAGAGCGGGAGTATTGACCAAGATCTGTAGGAGTATTTGATAGTGGCATACCCTAAGATGCCAGTGTTGTATGTTGTTCCCAAGATTCATAAGTCACTTGAGGACCCGCCGGGAAGGCCAATAGTGGCAGGGATGGAATCGGTGTTCAATAACATCGGTGTGTTCTTGGACAAACTGATAAATCCCTTGGCCATCAAGGCAAAGTCATATGTTAGAGACACGGGGCATTTTCTAGAAAAATTGGGGACATTGCATCCAGGTGAGGGAGACATATTAGTGTCCTTTGACGTGGTCTCACTGTACACATCAATATAGCATGACAAATAGCCAACAGTGTCGCAAGAAACGTGTTGGGCAAAAAAGGCGCAAAATAACTGCCCATGAATTGAGGAAAATCATGCGTGAAGCTGCCAAGATGCCATTTGCCACCAGTTTTGCAATATTTCAGAACTGCAACATTACTGGAGTATCAAAAACACAAGCTGTGCCATACTCAGGGACATGGCCAAGATATGAAAGGCTGAAAAACGACCACCTTTGAACAAGAACAAGATAAAATGTCAAGACTGGGCCAAGAAATATCTTAAGACTGATTTTTCAAAGGTTTGATGGACTGATGAAATGAGACTGACTCTTGATGGGCCAGATGGATGGGCCAGAGGCTGGATCAGTAAAGGGCAGAGAGCTCCACTCCGACTCAGACGCCAGCAACGTGGAGGTGGGGTACTGGGATGGGCTGGTATCATCAAAGATGAACTTGTGGGACCTTTTCGGGTTGAGGATGGAGTGAACTCAACTCCGAGACCTACTGCCAGTTTCTGGAAAACAACTTCTTCAAGCAGTGGTACAGGAAGAAGTCGGTATCGTTCAAGAAAAACATGATTTTCATGCAGGACAATGCTCCATCACATGCATCCAACTACTCCACAGCGTGGCTGGCCAGTAAAGGTCTAAAAGAAGAAAAAATAATGACATGGCAACCTTGTTCACTTGATCTGAACCCCATAGAGAACCTGTAGTCCCTCCTAAAATGTGAGATCTACAGGGAGGGAAAACAGTACACCTCTGGGAACAGTGTCTGGGAGGCTGTGGTGGCTGCTGCACGCAATGTTGATCGTAAACAGATCAAGCAGCTGACAGAATCTATGGATGGAGGCTACTTAGTGTCATCATAAAGAAAGGGAGCTATATTGGTCACTAATTTTTTTGTGTTTTGTTTTTGCATGTCAGAAATGTTTATTTCTAAATTTTGTGCAGTTATATTGGTTTACCTGGTGAAAATAAACAAGTGAGATGGGAACATATTTGGTTTTTATTAAGTTGCCTAATAATTCTGCACAGTAATAGTTACCTGCATAAACAAGATATCCTCCTAAGAGCCAAATCTGAAAAAAAACACTCCAACTTCCAAAAATATTAAGCTTTGATATTTATGCGTCTTTTGGGTTGATTGAGGACATAGTTGTTGATCAATAATAAAAATAATCAGACGAGGATATTGAACTGGTGGGACCCCTGGGTTGAGTCGATTCACAACACTGTTCAGATTTAAGATCACTGACAATTTGTATAAAACCCTGACACCTCACTCCCGATAACATTTGAAACGAGCGGTGAATATTAGGATTGGATATATAATCTTAACAGTACACTAAGTAATAAATGCTATGGAACATATGATTCTCCTCCCCTTCCCCCCCCCCTCCTGAATATCCATGACCTTTTATTTATTATTTGACCCCTTGATTCCTGTTCTGATACAGCTACATATACTGCATCTAGCTGTCTTTGTTTTATTGTTGTACATTTACTTTGTTTAAACCAATAAAAACACAATGGTTAAAAAAATAAAAATAATCCTCTAAAATACAACTTGCCTAATAATTCTGCACACAGTGTAGTTAATGAGATAAGGGGCCATCACACGCTATGATATATTTAACGATATCGCTGGAACGTCACGTCATCGTTCTAACAACGTTGTTGCGTGTGATACGTGGATCTTACAAGCGATAAGTGATCTCATCGTTAATCACAGATATGAGATCCAGACCCCACATCAGACGATGTCGATCATCCAATCTGCTGCATCG
This sequence comes from Allobates femoralis, assembly GCA_033576535.1. Lineage (NCBI taxonomy): Eukaryota > Metazoa > Chordata > Amphibia > Anura > Aromobatidae > Allobates > Allobates femoralis. The sequence goes on along the minus strand of JARQOC010000005.1, from coordinate 54,921,284 downwards.
TTCTGTGTGACATTGCCATAACGATCTCCTTAATGAATTCGCCTATTCACATCATTGACAAGCATCGGTCGCTGGTAGTGTGAGCGATCCCTGCATGTAACATCGTTGCTGCGTCCTGAACATTATCTATACATGTGACACCTCCACTAACGAAGTTGTCCACGAGCGCGAACCCCTGACATCATAGGTAACGCCGCTCACAAAATCGTAGTGTGTGACGGCCCCTATAGATAGATATAATGAGATAGATAGATAGATAGACAGATAGGTCATTTGATGGATTAGATGGACAGACAGATAGCAATCAGATACATAAAGAGATAATGAATGGATATATGTAACAAATTAGATAGATAGATAGATAGACAGATAGGTCATTTGATGGATTAGATGGACAGACAGATAGCAATCAGATACATAAAGAGATAATGAATGGATATATGAAACAAATTAGATAGATACTGGATGAATGGATAGATAGATGGTTAATATAGATCAGAGGTCCCCAATGTCAGTCCTCAAGGGCCGAACCAGTGCAGGTTTTCAGGATTTCCTTACTATTGCACAGGGATTGGAATCATTGCCTGCTGTGCAATACTAAGGAGATCCTGAAAACCTGCACTGGTTCGGCCCTCGAGGACTGACATTGGGACCTCTGATATAGATTAACACATTGATAGTTGTGGATGAAAACAGCAGTAGGCCAACATATAACAGATGCTCCGGCCCCAGGACGCCGCCCAGCGTCACAATCCGTCCATATTGGCTCCACTCCAGTTTGGTATCAAAGATAAAGTGAAACTTTATTAATCCCAATGCCATATGTGAATAAGGGGAAAAGTATAAATATCATTAGTTGCAGCATTTTAAAAACAAACACATTAGAAATGTATATAATAAGGCAAAATATGACAAGGATTAATAGCCAAAGATAGACAGACAGAGAAGAATAAACACACACACAAAGAAAGAATGTAAAGTAGCATCGGTCCGGCACAGTGTGGGAACCTCCGGATCATCACAGATCGGACCTCAGCACAGGCAAGAAACCAGAATAAAAGGAAACATCAATATAGAGCAAGCAGAAAAAGGGGATTTATTCTATACCCAAAGCATCGACGTTTAATCTTCCACAATGACATAGGTTTACTGTCTGACGAAAAATTAGATATTCATCTAATAAATAAATTAATCATTATTATTCGCACAGTATATACAGTATATACAATGCTGAGCATAAATCAATAAATTCACTTTGAAAAGTAAGATGTCCATCAATATTTTACTGAACACAATAATTCTGTAATGTCCAAAATTTTGACAAGACTGAGTTTCATCGGACATTTTTTAACATGTTAAGGGTAGGGTCACATTGCGTTAGTGCTGTCCATTACAATGGAGATGTTAACTGTTTCCATTGTAAGGCCCCTTTCACATAGGTGTTTTTGCCCGGATCCCACAGATAGATCTGGAGGCGGAGTCTCGGGGAGATCTATGTCTGGTCCATAGCCTGAAAAAGCTAATTCACATATAAGAAAAACATGGGTCATTTTATTCAGCTTCCTGTCAGCTTGATCCTACTGATAGATCCCCTTTAAGGACAGTACCAAGTCTTCTTGGCATGAAACAATCAAGTTTTCAACAATACATAACCTTTTTCCATTTTTTAACAACATCTTTTAGAACCTGGATGCTGGATGTTGAGTGATGGCAACTTGAGTCTTCAGAATTCACCATAGGTTTTCGGTTGGGTTCAGATCAGGAGACACTTGACCATTGAATCTCTTTCACCCTGTCCTTCTTAAGAAATGCAAAATATATGAGTGTTGGATAATTGTCAAGTTGGAAAAGTGCATGTCTACCCAGGGTACAGACAGGGCCGCACCGTCCATTGGACAGTGTGAGCCCTGTCATTCAGGCGGCAGCCGGCAGGGGGAGCGGCTGTGCAGAAGGGGGCGGCGCCTGAATGCAAACAGCCTCCCCCTGTCATGGCGCCGGCCGCTCACCCCGCGCACCGGAGGTAAGCAGCGACCGCCGGGGGAGAGGCACAGAAGGGGCGGCAGGGGCCCCAGGCATCAGTAGCACCCCCCCCCCGGTACTCACGGCCGCGGCCAGCAATCACTGCCGCGGCTCAGGCGGCAGTGGCGACCCGGTCACAGTAGAAGGGGCGGCAGCCCCAGGCTTCAATAGCACCCCCCCCCCCCGTAATCAGTGCCGCGGCTCAGGCGGCAGTGGGGCTCGGTGCACCCCTGGGTACAGAGTGAGGAGAGCATCTTCTCTTTCAATATAGAGTAGTATATATGTGAATTCAAAATCCCATCTATGTCATGTAGCTCTCCAACATGCAGCTCTCATGCAGCCCCACATAAGGACACGGCCACCACCATATGTCTTTGCAGGCACCATTCTTTTTGTTTTGTATGTCTAACTTTATTGATGGCATACAGCTTTGAAGCCATAATCCTGGTTAATTGTAGGCAGCTTTTTTGTGTCCCACGATTTGGGAAATATTCAATGTTTTATTGCTGTTTAACAACAAAATATCATTGTATATGAAGCCATCTCTGCACATACTCCCCCATTGCTAATCACTGCTAGGAAACCAGCAACCCTTATCACTGTACATATTCCAAAGGCCACGTTATACTGTATAACTTATACACACAGATATCTGTTCAGATATTGGTCACAGATCTCTGGTTGCAGTGAAATCATGGACACATTGTTACATTTGTACACGGCCACAAAATGGAACAATGTGTCCATGATTTCACTGCAACCAGAAATCTGTGACCAATATCTGAACAGATATCTGTGTGTGTAACATGGCCTTTAGTGCCTGGTACATATCATGTCTGAGGAAAACACCACTCTGTCAGTGCCAGACATAGGCTAGGGTCACATCTGCGGTTTTTTTTTTAAAACCTGATCCTGTTTTGAGCTTTCAAAAAGCTCAAAACCGGATCAAGAAACGCTCCTCATAGGAGCCTATGATAAAAACCGAATTGCTTCACAAGCAATCAGGTTTCCGTCTCCGGCTCTGCAGCCTGCATGAAAAATCATGCAGGCTGCAGTTTTCGGAGCGGTTCTGTAATCTGCAATGCGGGAACTGGATTGCTCAGGATGTGTAATCCTGAGCAATGCGGTTCCCGCATATATTTTGCTTATCCCGGCAGCAGCAAAGTGCTCTGTGTTCTGTAAAACTTTAAATTTAATACATAAATGTTTGTTTAATGTCTCTGGGGGGTGCCCAGTCCCCCTAGAGACTTTCCACCCACTCAGGTGGGCATATACTGCAGTAATCTGTTATGTACAACAGCTGACTCCTGTCAGCTGTTGTACAGTTTTATGAATGAAAGCAGCTGGGCTCCTCAGAGCGGCGCGCATACTATTGCTATTGGTATAGTATGTGCGCCGCTGTCTGAGGTCCTGAAGCCACTTACAGTAAGATCTATGGGCAGCGATACCCAATAGTATGTGCGCTGCTCTGAGGAGCCCGGCGCTTTCATTCATAAAACTGTACAACAGCTGACAGGAGTCAGCTGTTGTACATAACAGATTACAGCAGTATATACCCACCTGAGTGGGTGAAAGGTCTCTAGGGGGACTGGGCACCCACTAGAGACTTTAAACAAACATTTAATTATTAAACAGTCCAAGCAAGAAAAGAAAAGGGGCACCACTGTAGCTTATACAGGGATTCCCGCTAGGGAACTAAATTACATGTGAGGGGGAGACACAGGGCCGTCTGCAGTGCCAGATACAGTCATAGTCCTGATAAATTCAAGCGAAAAAGAAACATCGGCAATCACCAGATCGGCACATAGCGGGATTTTTTCGCTTATTCAGTTAAGGAGCAGCATACAAAAGGTGCAGGGAGGGGGCGCAAAGGTGATGACGGCACCGTTTCGGGTAACTACCCTTCCACGGGTCACAGCAAGCCACATGTGTTCACTCACTTCCTATATAGGTGGAGTGAAACCGCCCATATGACATCACCATGTGGCTATATGCATGTATACATACACAAACATATAATTATAAACAACATAATCAAAAAATGCAGCATAACAAGAGAATCCAATCAACAATCAAATAGTTTTCTTAATTTTTCAGCTTACGGTATTGTCGCTACACTGCACAGTGCCTAGCGAATGGGCGTTCCCTTCCATGGTATCCACGCCCCTGATCCAGCTCTTTATTCCACCTGTGGAGTATGGAAACATTCCACACTCCTGCGTACTCACGCACCGCTGACACAGTGAGGAGTCGCACGTGACGTGAAATAGGCGGGACGTTGCCAGACAGCAATCAGCCAATATAGGAAGCGAGTGAACACATGTGGCTTGCTGTGACCCGTGGAAGGGTAGTTACCCGAAACGGTGCCGTCGTCACCTCTGCGCCCCCTCCCTGCACCTTTTGTATGCCGCTCCTTAACTGAATAAACGAAAAAATCCCGCTATGTGCCTATCTGGTGAATGCCGATGTTTCTTTTTTCTTGAATTTATTTATTAAATTTAAAGTTTTACAGAACACAGAGCACGTTGCTCATTCCTGCGGCAGCAGGGTTGAGCAAACTATCCGGTAACCGGATTGCTCAGGATTACACATCCTGAGCAATCCGGTTACCGGATTGCGGCTTCAGCAATCCGGTTCCCGGATTGCTGAATGTCTGAAGACAATTGCGTTCACCGCATCTGGATCTGGATGCGGTGAATGCAATTCAGGTTTAACGTGTGACCCTAGCCTACGACTGTATCAACTCCTGCTTCTCAAAACTAGATCCAATAAGCACTCAAAGCATTCTTCTAGATCAAGCTCATCAACATACTCGACTCTCAGAGAGCAGCTTAAGCTACAGTCACACATAGACGTTTTCAGCCTCACTGCTAAAATCTTAGTGATTTTCTGCAGAAGCGGACAGAAGCGGACACCGCTTCAGCAGAACGGAGAGCCATAGGCAGCCATTCATTACCTATACCGCGGCTGCACACAGTCCGCTTCTGGGGCCGCTTTTCAGTGGTGCACAGGAAACGTTGGCTGGAACGTTTCCTGTGCACCACTGAAAAGCGGCCCCCGAAACAAAGTGTGTGCAGCCTATGGCTCTCCGTTCTGCTAAAGTGGACACCGGTATCGGTGTCCGCTTCTGCAGAAATTCACTAAGATTTTAGCGGTGAGGCTGAAAACGTCTATGTGTGACCCTAGCCTTAAAAGAGCACATGCTGAAACGGAAACTACTAAAGTACAAGCTGTCTTTACACAAAGAAAGATGGAAATGGAAGCTGAAACAGCATGCAAGAGGACAGAAATGGATGCCAAAACAGCATGTAAGGCTAGGGTCACACTTGCATGTTTTTTTTAAGGTTGCTTTTTGCAGCCTGCATTTTTGGGCTGCGTTTTTGCAGTTAGGTCTGCAGCAGCCTTAAAAAATTCATGCGAAAACGCATGCGAAAATGCTATTTAGTGCTGTGCGTTTTTGCATGTGTTTCCCATAGGGCTCCATGTTAAAAAAAAAATGCATGCCCTAATGCCAAAAACGCATGGCTAAAGTGCCATGCATTTTTGGGATGTGTTTTTGAAAAAGCACCAAAAAATGCATCATGATGCATTTTTTAGTGTTGAGCCAAAAACGCATCCCAAAAATGCATGGCACTTTAGCCATGTGTTTTTGGCATTAGGGCATGCATTTTTTGTATAGGGGCCTATGGATGCGTTTTTTGCATGCGTTTTTCACACAATCCAAGTGTGAAAAACGCATGGAAACCTGCATCCACCCCGCAAGTGTGACCCTAGCCTAAGAAAGCAGAAATAGAAGCCGTAGTGTCACTTTTGACATGCTGTGCTGTGCCTTGGAGACTTGTGACAAGTTAGGGACCTGAATCTCATTCCTTTATTGAGACTTTATATTAAACATGTTTCTTCCTTTGGCAGTGCAGGAGTTAATGTGAGCTTCTCTTGCTAGCAAAGCAAAACTAGGTGTTGTACTCAGGTGAGGTTACTTAGTTACCACTCCTGTCTCCTTTATATGGTCACATGAGCCAGTTCCTTGCTGGTAATTGAACTTCATTCCTATCCAACCTGCCTGGGTGTAGGAGCTATTCTGAAGAAGCTGATAGTTGCCAAGCCATCTGCTGCTTATGATAGGGACAGCAGCTGAGAGGTTATATTGATGTTTTCACTGTCTGCCTTCCTTACCTTCTTGTTGATTGTAGTGCAGCGGTTGGGACTAGTGCTCCCGACAGCCATCTCCCTAGTGAGGATTAACATCAGGGCCAGTGAGTGACTAGGTATCCTGCTCTGTGATGGGGTGAAAGAAGATATGGAGATCAGGGCACAACCACAGGAGAGTTTAGGAGGTCTCAATTTCCTCCGTAACTTAGGAGCAAGGCCCTCCCTGCTGTATTTGACCCCCCTGTCCATTTTGTTATTTTAGTTGTGCGCCAGACACCATTGGGTGCCAGTGGCATGCACTGCATCCGGATGCACCCTAGTCTGTAGCGTGACACCTAGATAAGGCATGTGAGAATGCAACATCCATGGCAACGTTAAAGGTCTTTGAAAAAGGAATCAGTGGGAGTCAAAGAGATAGCATCAGTTTATGTAAGATACTGTAGATGCAGAAGACCTAAGCGCACAAGAGACTACATACTATGTCAAAACAGTGAACTGCTGACCACCATTAATATTCCTGACTGTACTGATGCTTCTTCAAGGCACCAAGTTGCTAATCCTCCTACAGCCCCCCACATTCATGATCAAAACAATGTAAACCAACTTCCAACCTTGACCTTCCTTCATGCACCATTGCTCACCAGGACCCTGCACCTTAGCAAGCTCCACACTTTAATGCCTACACACAACCCAGCATACCGTCAAGTCAATATACTCCTGATAACCGCATAGTTCCAGCTTCGCGTGTGGCAGAGACTATACACACTAAACCGGTTGCTGGACTAAATGCTTATGCTGCTCCATGCTTTTCCATGAATTTTCCAGAATTTACAAAGACCGGTCTCACAAGATTCACGATCAACCTGAGAACTACAGAGGTTGGAAATACAACTTTAAAACCACACAACTAAGGACCTCAGCATCACTGCTGCTGAAGAGCTGGACCTGCTGATCAGGTGTATGGGAACCAGGGGCTGGCTGGCCCAGGGGGCAGGGAAGCAGATGCCCCCAGGCCAGTGGCCAAGAGCAGTTTTGGGGCCGCCCCGGCCATCTGTCATGTGGGTCTGGGATGCCGCTCTCCCCCTGAAGCGCATTGCTCATGTGCCACTTCTGTGTGCTTGTCCCCAGGCAGAAATTTGCCAGCCAGCCCCTGATTGGGACCACAATCCACCGAGCGAGTTCAGAGACTCAGATCTGTCCAGATCAGTAATGCAGCAGGTGGTGTCATGGCTGCATGGGAAAGACTGGAAAGAAGCTTTAGCAAGCCCTGAAGCCAAAGTAAATGCACTGTTCAAGCAACTACAGGCTTTTCCTAAAATATCCAGCAAGGACAGTTCAAAATTCCAAGAGCTCAGCAACCTACTGTTAGAGTTCCACCTGGCCAAGGCAGACACACACCTACCTGGCCTCAGCTACCTGGACACTGATGGTGGAGTGAACCACATAGTATCCAAGCTGCCATATAATGTGCAAGAAAGGGTGAACATACTCGGGTCAAGGTACAAAACAGAATATTAAGTCTCCCTTCCTCCATTCTCCTACTTCTGGGATTTTATCAAAGAGATTGCAGAAACTGACCCAAACATTTCCTATGGAGAATCCAGCGGCCCTGGTTCATCTAAACATGAGAGCCCATGTTCAAACTACAGAAACCGCAGAGTCATAGTATCAATGGGAAAGACGGATATTCCCCCTACACCGACATCAGCTCCAGACGAGAGTGACGAAGGTAAAAAGGATGAAAATCCAAATCGTCAGTGCCCAATTCATAAGATGCCACGTCCACTAAAGAAGGGCATCGGCTTCAGAAAGAAACTGCTCCAGGAACACAAGAAGCTTCTAAAGAAGTTTGGGGTATGCTCCAGATGTTGTGCTACTACTGAACACTTTGCTAAAGACTGTAAAATTGCCCTCAAGTGTCTAGCAAGCGACAGTGAAGACCATGGATAATTGCTCCATCCGGTGACAGGACAATTGTGTACAAGATAATTGTGTACGGACAATTGTGTACAGACAATTGTGTACAGGGCAATTGTGTCCAAGGACAATTGTGTACAAGGACAATTGTGTACAGGGCAATTGTGTACAAGGCAATTGTGTACAAGGCAATTGTGTACGGACAATTGTGTACAAGGCAATTGTGTACGGACAATTGTGTACAAGGCAATTGTGTACAAGGCAATTGTGTACGGACAATTGTGTACAAGGCAATTGTGTACGGACAATTGTGTACAAGGCAATTGTGTACGGACAATTGTGTACAAGGCAATTGTGTACAAGGCAATTGTGTACGGACAATTGTGTACAAGGCAATTGTGTACGGACAATTGTGTACAACGCAATTGTGTACGGACAATTGTGTACGGACGATTATTTACAGACAAGTATAGGGAAAACAAAAAATTAAACGTCCAAAAAAAGGAAATACTTTATTCATCATTGATTTTAACGTAAGATTGCTTATTGAATAACAGTTTCAAAGCTTCTTCTATTCTTATTCTACAAATATTGCTGGTCTTGTCTATCGTGCCTGCATGTTGCTGATCGCTCGTAGATACCGCAGCTTGTCTCCTTGATTGTGATAATCAGCCACTTTCACACGCAGTCGTTCAGCTAGCTGGACATACTTGCTTCGTGGATGCTCAACATTCAGTACCTCAGCATTCTGGGCTGTAAGTCTATGAATTGCCATGTCACTAATGAGTCCGTTGAACAGTTTCCACACGGTAGGATGAGCACAAAGAAAGAGTGCTTGTAAGGCGTTATGAAACCCCTCGCAGCAATTCGTGGTCTTGGGGGCAGAGGCCAAAGCGTCAGCATAATGATTCCAGACCTCTGGAGTAAACCTTGCGTTTCGAAAGCGTCCACCTACTCCTGGCCCCCTAACGTAGGTATGCTCAAAGTAGGAGAGGAGCTGATTGGTAGCATCATCATCAGGGAAGATTTGGGCTAGTTCGTCATACCTTGCACTTACTTCGGCTGGTGGGACAAACGCCAAGGAGGCCAAAGATTTTACCTTGAGATTGAACTCTCCATCCTCAGCCTCAAATTCAGCCTTTAGGCCCAGCTCATTGACCTTTCGAATAATGGACTGGCTCAGATGAAAGAAGCAGCCAGAAATCGCTGCAGCTGGAAACTCATCTTGGAAAGCTGACATTGCTGCCATCTCAAAGTCAAGAAGAATTTTCTGGGGATTTGCACCTGGCATCAACCCTTTGAGCGCCGTGATCATTCGACGATAGGTTGGACCAGTCTTGTTTGGCAGCAGGCAGTAGATCAGGGGAGGATAGGAGTTGCCGACTTTTGCATGGAGAGAATACAGCTGAAAGAACATGGTTGGCACCACCTTGAACGTTCCATCGCCAAACCATGTCTCTCCTCTTTCGAAATAAGGCAACAGTTCATTGCTACCAATGGCAAGAATCCTGTGGGGGTCATCTCTTGCAGAGTCATATAAAATGATGTCGCTGTATTCCTGGGGGATAGCAAAATTGATGCTTTGAGGAGGAGTCAGCATGGTGTTTGCTCGCTGCCTGACCCGACGTGTATTTCGCTCAACGTCACTTCGCTTGGGCATTCGATACAACACGTCATCAGACCTGTCTCGAAGAACCTGTCCAACAATGCTTCTAGTAGATGCTTGAGAGCTGATTGCTTCTTGCCTCAGAGCAGCCATTGTAGCTCTGGCTTCAGCTTGAACTGGATCTGCAGAGTGACTGTGCTCAGTCGGCTGTTTAACAATCGCGGCTCCAGATGTGTGCATGCGTGCGGGACACTTGAATTTGTTGACTTGCCTGCACCGCCATTCTTTGATGCTGTCATCACGTGTCCTGTGCAGGATATACTCGTGTCCCCCAAGCCTAAGGACATCTTTGTCTTTTTCAGACTTGCTCATAGTAAAAGTCATGGTGAAAGTTGCAAGGGGTGAGTAATGAAACTGAAAGTAAGCGTCATTGTGAAAGTGGCCTGTACAAGTGGCCTGTACACAAATAATTGCCTTGTACACAATTGTCCGTACACAATTGCCTTGTACACAATTGTCCGTACACAATTGCCTTGTACACAATTGTCCGTACACAATTGCCTTGTACACAATTGTCCGTACACAATTGTCCGTACACAATTGCCTTGTACACAATTGTCCGTACACAATTGCCTTGTACACAATTGTCCGTACACAATTGCCTTGTACACACTTGTACACAATTGTCTGTACACAATTGTCCGTACACAATTGTCCGTACACAATTGCCTTGTACACAATTGTCCGTACACAATTGCCTTGTACACACTTGTACACAATTGTCCGTACACAATTGTCCGTACACAATTGCCTTGTACACAATTGTCCGTACACAATTGCCTTGTACACAATTGTCCGTACACAATTGCCTTGTACACAATTGTCCGTACACAATTGCCTTGTACACAATTGTCCGTACACAATTGCCTTGTACACAATTGTCCGTACACAATTGCCTTGTACACAATTGTCCGTACACAATTGCCTTGTACACAATTGCCTTGTACACAATTGCCCTGTACACAATTGTCCTTGTACACAATTGTCCTTGGACACAATTGGCCTGTACACAATTGTCTGTACACAATTGTCCGTACACAATTATCTTGTACACAATTGTCATGGAACCGCTCCATCCATCTGCCTGGTGAATGTGCCTGGTGAATGTGTATCCCAAGCAAGGCCGCCTCCAGATTTTTGTGGGCTGCAGGTAAAAGAGTCTCAGTGGGCCCCTTTAACACTACCCCTGCCCCTCCCCACTGCTGCACATCCATGACATAAGCTGCACCCCAGGTTTAGACAGCTGAAGAAAATATTTCTTCATTTTAATTAAAGCTTCTCTAGCAGCGTTGAAGGGAGTGGTCATTAGAGCTAATTTTAATGTACGAGGGTAGAATATGGAGCAAATAAATCTATTGTCAGTGTCTTTTTGCAAATTAAATATGACACACAGATCTGCTATATGCCCATAGACATAGATGACTCTGCTACATGCACATGTAGACACACACAGCTCTGCTACATGCACACTACACACATGCACACCAGACACATGGTTCTTCTACATGCACACTACACACACTACACACAGGTCTACTACATGAATATACAGATACAAACATAGCTGTTACATGCCCAATACATGCACATACAGACACACACAGCTCTGCTACATGCACACTATGCACAGTGTGGCGCCCTGTGCCAGGTAGCCACAGGACCAACTAGTACACTAAGGGATTTCCACATCTGGTATCCATATACACACAACATCTTCCACTCCAGGCCTGTAGGGGGAGCACCACTGGTTGCTGTTAAGTCAGATCCCCTATAAATACAGGTGCTGGGGGCGGAGTTAGGCAGAGTGTGCAGTCGCTAGGAGAACTGTAAAAGTCAGCTCAGAGCCTAGTGAGCAAAACTGGTTACCGGAGCCGTACTAGGCCTGAAACCAGTGCACTGTCTTTTCTGTATTGCTAGGCAGAAGCATTGCTTTATTAGTATTTTGTCCCTTCCCCCTCCCTGTAGCTCCTGTGATATCTGTAACTCATCCCTTTTTCCCAATGTTTTGTTCCTGTTGTCCATCTTTGAGATGCCTCATGTCTTTCTGCTCTGTGAAGAATCACTCTTTTTTACCTGCTGCATTATACATCAATACAAGATTTCAGTTAAAACATCTTTCTTTTTCTGGAGATTCTTATAATGTCTGTGTGGCAGAGTTAAGCTATCAGAGACTCCATATGAATGTAAGTACAATCGATATGAAGACCCATATAAGGATATTTCAGGCATCTGCGACATCATTGAAGCTGCGGATGAGAATAAGACTGGAAACACAGAGAGCAAGATGCATGTGAGGTAATCACATGAATCGTGCATGCCTCACCCGGGACAGCTGAAAGGAAGGAAGGATTCAAAATGTAGAAGACCATGGAGTCTTATCAAGATATTCAACTAGTTTTTCCATTACCCAAGGGAAAGATTAAGTTTACGGTCTTAATTCTGTGTCTAAATACAGTACTGGGAAAAGGGGAATGTGGATTGTTTTCATCCCTAGCACCCACTCCTACAGCTGGTTGCAGGGTGTGCTGCTCTTGAGACCCCTGGCTATAGAAAGCATTGAAACACGTCACTAACAAGTGTCATTAAGGGGTTAATGAAGCATTATATAGCACTCATGGAAATCAATATCAGGTTGTCTGTGTGTTTCTTGACTACTCAAGAAAGGGTACATGGTATTGAAGGTTTATGGCTATAAAGTGACATTTTCATCCAAAGCAATATTGGGGAAATGCTTATACCAAAAAGAGGTCAACATATTATTATAATAATTATTATGAATAATAATAATAAAAGTGATTATAATATGACATATAAAAAAATATCTGTACCTGAAATAATATCACCGTTCCAAGTTATACATTATTAGGACCCAGTAATCTCTTTGGTACTACGCCACCTAGTGGTACATTATATGCTTTCATGACAATGTAACTTCAGACCTCACTGTCTCTGACATAGCTTTATTATACAGCATATGGCAAGCTTTGCAATAAACTCGTTAACACAAAAAAAGTTAATAAAAAATAAAAGTTCTAAAATAAGGATGCAGAAAGTCCTTTAATCACATATGAACAATAATATAAAAATAAATGGTAGAAATATACACACAGCAGGTGAAATAAGTCTTGAACACGCCAACCAATTTCTAAGTAAATACATTTTTAAAGTTGCTATTGACATGAATTTCTCACAAGATGTCAGTAACAACTTAACCAATCCACAAAGGCAAATAAATCCAACCATAAATGTCAATAAATTAGTGATGAGTAAAAATGAGAGTTGACACAGGGAAAAAGTATTGAACACGCTTTCTGAAATGTAATACTTTGCATAAAACCCTTTGTTGGGGATGAAGCTTCTAGACACCTCCTGTATGGAGAAACTAGTTGCATACATTGCTCAGGTGGATTTGGGTCCATTCTTTCAACACAAACACTCTTCACAATTTGCAGGTCCCGTGGATTCTTCTATGAACTCTGAGCTTTGGTTCCTTTCATACATTTTCTATTGGATTCAGCTCCGGTGATCGGCTCGGCCATTCTAGCAGCTTTATTTTATTTATCTGAAACCAGTTGAGTGTTTCCTTCGCTGTGTGTTTGGGATCTTTGTCTTGCTGAGGTGTCCACTCTCGATTCATCTTCCTCATCCTGGTAGACGGCAGCAGATTTTTAGCATGAATATCTCTTTACATTTGTGCATTCATCCTTCTTTAAATGACATGTCATATTCCAATGCCAGATGCTAATAAATAGCTCCACATCATGATGTTCCCACCTACAAACTTCACTGATGGTATGGTGTATTTGGAGTGATATGCAGTGCCTTTTGGCTTCCAAACATGGTGTGTATTATGACACCAGAAGAGTTAAATTTTTCATTCTGCATCTCTGTTCTACAGGAGTGTGTATAGTGTCTTGAATTTCCATACCTGAGACTGTCAGGCCAGAGGCCAGCGGCTTGTTCGCCGGTCTCTGTAGGGCAGTATCAAAGCACCTCTTTACAGGAACAGTCCAGCGCACAATGAGTGAAGTAAAGAAAACTTTACTGTAGCACAGACTACAATAAGTCTCGAACACACATATATGAATATATACAGTATATATAAGGAAAGTCTCACAGAGACCAGCAGATGCTATTGAAATGGTGCAAAGTCCATTAAAGGGACACTGTCACCAGGTTTTTTGCCATCTTATCTGACAGCAGCATAATGTAGAGATAGAGAACCTGATTCCAGTTATGTGTCTCTTACTGGGCTGCTCAGTGTTGTTTTCATAAAATCACTGTTCAATCAGTTGGAGAATAACATTGTAGGACTAATCAAATAGTCCAGCATAGTCATTTAGTGCTAAATCTGAAGCAGAGAAAACTGTAATTTTATCAAAGTGACAGCAAACAGCTCAGTAAGTGACACATAGCTGGAATCAGGGTCTCTATCTATACATTATGCTGCTGTCAAATGGGATGGCAAAAACCTGGTGACAGTGTCCCTTTAAGGACAGAGTCCATTGATGGCTTTGAGTTGTTGCCCAAAGGCAGTGACCCAACAACATGCCTTTTTAGGTCAGTCCTCTCTTTATTCAGAGTAAAATCTCTCTTGCAGATTTCTAAGAAGGTCGCTGTTCCACATGATACTCTGTTGCCAGACGGTCACTGGGTTTCGCAGGAGCTACTCTTCCAGGGACATTCTCCGCCACCAACTGCCCCCCCCCCAGCACACCCCATCATGTCCACTACTGGAGAAGACAATGGAGAAATTAGAGGAAGATCACCCTCTCTAGGAGAGACAGGAGCAACTTGGGTAACATCAACAGCCCCTTTAAAATTCATGGCCCCTGTGAGTTTGGGTTCAGCGGGCTGGCTAACCAAAAGAGGCCTGGCCTCCACCAAACACCACATTCTCTCCCAGTCAGCTGCCTCCTATCACTTCTCAAGGTTGTTGTCATCAGTGGCAACCCCACTTATGCCAACAAAGAACCGCCCCTTGCTGCCCATCACCTTCATGAAGGTGACATTCTCCCCAATGAAGATAGTGCGGAGTATTTTGGGAAGATGGTCATGCAACAGGGTGGACTAGTTGACGTAGCACCGATGCCCAGTACCTTGTTTTGCTAGGAAGACAAACCCCCTCTGCTGGAAGAATGCCACCACCTTGCCTTGGGTACGTTGGTCATTGAGGTGATTGACCTTAGGCCCATGCAACTCAGGCAATGGCATCCACGAGCCAAATCTCAAGAAATGAGACAGGACAGGGTGGTTCATGCCGTACCGGATAGTTGCTTGGTGGGTGTAGGATTTCTCACATGGCATTCTCCTACTCAAAGACCTCTGATGAGGGTGATACACACGGCTGGGAAACAGGGACTTCTGTCTCTTTTACCTCTTCGTCCTCCTTAACCTCCTCATCGTGCTCATCATACTCCTGGGTCTAGTGGATTTGCTGATCCAATAGCTGTGGCACCGGCTGCAAGTGTAATACAGCCAGGCATGCTGCAAGAGCCTCTGCAGTCTGACATCTGGTGCTCATGGCCTGACTGTGAGCTCCTCAGGTCCTCCTCTGGCATCCGAGCCCAGTACTGGATCCAGACCATATGAGGCCCAATGTGGGTAGCATGGTAGAGCTCCAGGTCACATATGTGTCCATGTCCTGTGCGGGCGGCTCCTGTTCTGGTGCTGCTGAAGCACCCTCTGCCCCTGAGATGGTGAGGAAAATGTCATTTTCCAGACGAGGCATATCTTGCAGGTATTCATAACCAAACTACATACTGCAGGCACACGTTAGCAAACAGTAACTGTAGCAGAGTGTAGCTGCATTGTACTGAACTGCACAGTTAAAATAGTGCTGAGCTCCACAGTGACGCCTCTTTGCTTTGCCTAGGGGCCTGCCTCTTCCGACACAGGGCATAAACAATCACTTACAGGATCTTATTGGTTGCATAATCTTGTTGCCTAGCTCCTTATTAACCCCTCTGTGGGGTGGGCGGCTGCAGAAAGCACCTGACTTACAATTACCATTCCCCACATCACATGTAACACCTGAGCTTGGGGTTGGGTGGAGTGATTATTGAAGCCTGACGTATTTAGAGGAGAAACAATAAAAACAAATACATTTATTCAACTCAACACTAATTCATCTGGAATGCTGAATAAGGCTAGTGGGCAGCAATGCAAGTACAAGTTCAATATCAATGAGATATTTTTAACAAACTTGTGCACATGACAAAAATCTATATACTAACCATATGGAATGAAATTAAATAAAGTGATTGCACATTTTCAAGAAGCAAGATCCATAGTATGGTGTATAACACCATGTACGTCAAGCATATAATGGACATATGCTATTTTTATCACATGAGTGTAGAATAAGTGGCCTCACACACTGCTGATCCTCTGCAATAATAAAGCTTTGCTCTCCCCCATAAAAATATACATTAGAAAATAGATAATATAATAAAAAATATATATTCCAAAAAATGAAAAAGAAAAATATTAAGCTCTCTTAAACTCATGTTTTAAGGACATTGTAATCTTCCTGGACTCCACAGCTGCTGCCACATCTTGCACTGTCTCCAAAATTGACACCCTGCAGGTGTTAAAACACCTGCAAACTCCAGGAAGCTTAAAAAATGTATTTTAAAGGTGCAAAGAATTCTACAGCTTAACACAAGCCAGTAGACCCGATGGCTGTGAGCCGGTCAACAGGGTAGGGGGTACTCGGATACCGGGACAGGTTGTTACCTCAGTGGGGGGGAAAATAACGGCTGGTAGGTTCCCAGTTCTGTGCCCTGGACCCTCAATGGCGGGGATGGTGGGGGATGATGATGATGGATGGAGAAATGGTACCGTGACGCCACCTGTGGTACCTGGTAATGTGGATACCAGCGCTGCGGCCGGCCGCTGAGGTGAAGGAGGTGAACCTCAGAGTAGTACAGCTCCTCACAGGTGGAGCTTTACCTCAGGGTAGCGGGGTGGAAGAGGGAAGTAGTAGTCCTCACCGATTTGATGCTGTGGGAGCCCTCCGGGCAACAGAGAGAAGGGAGGACAGATACCAGATCAGCTCAAGAAGTTCTTTACTATCACCAGATGAAAACAGGTACACGGTACAGTCCGGTTTTACGGGGTTGTAGCCACAGATTTTGGGTCACCCCTCTCCAAAGAGGTGCCCTCCTGTCATGGACGCAGTCTCCTGACGTCCGCCTTTGCTGCTTCCTCAGCACCGTCCTCTTTCTGACTGACTAACGGTCACTAAGTCTTCAGCTCTACTCTAGGCTCCACCCCCTGGGACTAAGGTGGCCTATTGGATGGACGCTTATGACATACTCTGTGAGAAATCCCATATCCCTGACTACAGAGGCAATACACCTTCTGTTTGGGGTGCAGTACCTCCCTGTGGCGCCTTCCCATAATGGCGCCACAGCTGGAAACACTTCTAGCCATAAGGTTAGGTGTTGTTCCCGGTCAGCGGGTCATCCAGCAAACATTTTGGTCCCAAACAATCAGGGAATATTTTAGGTCTATTTTCAATTTCAAACTATTGTCACAAACAAAGCTGCATTTGGCGATTTTTGGTAAATTGCTCGGGTTTGTGATCACAAACCGAATTGTCAATGTTTTGAAATTGGCAAACATATTCGGGAAAAGTTCGCACATCTCTGGTCCTGGCTTCAAATCCCATTAAAGACACCACCTGTAAGGAGTTTGTATGTAAAACACTGTGGAATTAATGATGCTATATAAGTGAAAAAAATATTATTATTACTAGACGGCGGCCTGATGCTATCGCATTGGGCAATTCTAGAAATTGTTCAATTATATATTAGTCCAACTACTCCCACTACTAATCACAGCACCACCAAGGAGGGCGGGGGGAACTCGCTGCTGCATGGGGTGGCCGTGGCTTGGCAGGTGCTGCTGCTTGCCATCTCCCTGTGTGCAACTCTCATCCCTGTGTGCTCTCTTTCCCCTTGTGTTGTCTCTGCCCCTGTGTGCTCTGTTCATTCTGTGCACTCTCTCTTCCCCCTGTGTGCTCTCTCTTCCCCCTGTGTGCTCTCTCTCCCCTTGTGCTGTCTCTCCGCCTTTGCTATCTCTCTCCCCCTGTGATGTTTCTTACCTTTGCACTATCTCTCCCCTTGTCCTGCCTCTCCCATCTGTGCTCTCTTTCATCCTGTGCGCTCTCTCTTCACAGTGCATTCTCTCTTTTCTTGTGCTGTCTCTCTCTCCCCTTGTGTGTTCTCTCTCCCATTGTGCTGACTCTCACCCTTGAACGATCTCTCTTCCCCTGTGCATTCTCTCTCCCCTTGTGCTGTATCTCCCCCTGTGCGCTCTCTGCCCCCCATTGAGTACTGTCTCACTAACCCATGTGTAATGTTTCTTTCCCTCTGTACTCCGAGAGGCCATGACAGCAAGGCGCAGGAAATAATGAATGCCTGTGCTGCAGCCAGTGTGCAATGTAACTGAATCAATATTATTATTACTAAATGGGGGCCCGATTCTATCACATTGGGTGCTCCTAGAACATGTGTGATTATATAGAAGTTCAACTACTTAGGGGAATATGGGAAGTCTGCTGCTGCATGGGGTCGCCATGGCTTGGCAGGCACTGCCGTTGCTCGCCATCCCCCTGTTCGCGCGCTCTCCCCTTGTGCTGTCTCTCACCCTTGTGCGCTTTCTTTACGCTTGTGCTATCTTTCTCCCTACGCACTTTCTTCTTTCCTCTGTGTGCACTCTCTTCCCCTATGCTGTCCCTCTACCCTGTGTGCTCTTTCTCCCCTTGTACTGTCTCTTCCCTGTGCACTCTCCCTTCACCCTGTGCGCTCTCTCTTTCCTTTCTCTCTGCAACCAGTGTCCTGGACGGAATGCGGACCCCACCCCCCATCACAGATGTCCTATAGGTGGAGCTGTTGTCTTTGATTGATCAACCAAATTTGACTGATCAACTAAACTTCTGGAATTCTTCACATTCCAGTTTGTCATTTTCCAGTTTAATTGTAATTTACAAGATGTCCTATAGGTGGCGCTGTTTTGGGGACAAACTTACAGACAGACTAAATAGGGCTTTAATATAGTAGATTATGCCCTGGTTCTTAGTCAAAGCTAGCCAGGTGCTTCTTATCAGGACTTTCAGAGCTGGGATTTAACCCAGTCCTACCTGGCTTTGTTACATACTCCCTTGCCCAAAGCCAATGGCTGGGCTCCATCTGCCAACATACAGAGCCTACAGGAATTAAATTTACTCAAGCTAGAAGCTCATGCTTGACGAAATGAGGGTGACCTAGTGACCCCAAGACCCTGGACCTATTGTTGGGTACAATTTTCCAGCCGTGGTTATTTTGGGAACGTGACACAGTTTCTGCCCCTGTTGCAACCAAAATGTTAGCTTACAACTGTTCCAATAAGTAAGGGGTTTCAAACTGGTCTATTTCCTTCCAGGGTTTTAGGCTAGGGTCACACATAAAAGCCTTTTTTGCTTCAGGACCGTTTTTGGGTAAAATGTTTCCTTTTTTCTTCTAAGTCCCAAAAATTGATCCATTAACGCCTTTGCATTTTTCAAAAAACGCATGAGCTTTCATGCAGCAGCCCAAAAACAGTTTTGAGCACATAAAACATAACATACAGTTAAAGAGACAAACAGAGAACAAGCTTAAAGAACATAAAGAGCTTCCAACATTTAAAACTTGTTGATCATCCCCAGTGGTGATTTAGATATTATTATTATTATTATTTATATAGCGCCAATAGATTCTATGGCGCTTTACATATGGAAAGGGGTAGACAATGACAGGTACAATATATATGGAATATCAAGTCGTACAGATGCAGGAGGTGAGAGAGCCCTGTCCGCGAGGACTCACAGTCTACAAGGGAATGGGTGGGGATACAGTAGGAGGGGGGAAGTGCCTATAGAGAGATAGTGTCATGCACTGGGTCTCATTGCAGGTTGTAGGCTTGATGGAAGAGGTGGGTCTTCAGGTTTCTTTTGAAGGTTCCCAGGGTAGGCGAGTGTCTGATGTGTTGGGGCAGAAAGTTCCAGAGTATAGTAGAAGCACGGGAGAAGTCTTGTACGCGGTTGTGAGAAGAGGAGATGAGAGGGGAGTAGAGGAGGAGCTCTTGGGAGGATCGCAGGTTGCGTTAGGGTAGGCGTCGGGAGAAAATGTCAAAGATGTATGGAGGGGACAGGTTGTGGATGGCTTTATATGTCATGGGTAATGTTTTAAACTGGGATCTCTGAGAAGTGGGGAGCCAGTGAAGGGCTTGGCAGAGGGGGGAGACAGGGGAGTAGCGGTAAGACAGATGGATTAGTCGGGCAGTGGAGTTTAGGATAGATTGGAGAGGTGCAAGGGAGGTAGCAGGGAGGCCAGTAAGTAGGAGGTTACAGTAGTCAAGGCGGGAGATGATGAGAGCATGAATGAGTGCTTTAGCAGTGTCAAGGTGAAGGAAAGTGCGAATCCGGGAAATGTTTTTGTGTTTGAGTCAGCAGGAGGTAGCGAGGGCCTGGATGGGGGGCTTGAAGGAGAGGGAAGAGTCGAGGATTACCCTGAGGCACTTGGCGTGGGGGACTTGGGAGAGTGAGCAGTCAGACATGAAGTTAGTAAGATCTATATCCAACGTCCACGGAAATGCGGTGCAAGAGTAACGTCTCTCTGGGGCCAAATTGGAAGGGATGTAACTCAAAACATTGGTATTATCTCCCATGTTATCAGTATTTGCTTTATAGTTATTATCTGATATAATCAGAACTGGACTTGAAATATATAGACTAAGCTCATAAAAAAAAGGCAAGCTATAAACGTTCGATAGGAGGTCTCTTTGTAGCACCTCTGCACTAGGCCGGGGCAACACAAATCTAGCCCCCAAGAGTGGGGGGCAGGGAACCCCTCATCTGCACTGTAGTAAGCTATTAAGAAAAGAGGAAAAAGAAAGGAACGTTAGGCAAAGAAACAAGAAGGTTTAGGAAGGATATATATATATATATGTGGAAGAGGAAGAGAGACCTCCGCTCCTCCCAAGAACTCCTCCTCTGCTCCCCCCTCATCACCTCTTCGCACAACCGAGTCCAGGACTTCTCCCGGGCATCTGCCTTACTCTGGAACTCCCTGCCTGAACACGTCAGACACTCTCCTACACTGAGAAGCTTCAAGTGTCACCTGAAGACTCACTTGTTCTGTCAAGCCTACAACCTGCCATGATACCCAGGTGACCGGCGCATACCTGACATTCCCCCATCCTACTGTATCCCAACCCGCCCCTCTTAGACTGTGAGCCCTCGTGGACAGGGTCCCTGCCCCTCCTGTACCTGTACGTCCCGATCACCTAGATTTATTGTACTTGTTCTTGTCTGCCTTATCCTCATGTAAAGCGACATGGAACCTAATGGCGCTATATAAATAAATAAATAATAATAATAATAAAAAAGAGAGAGAAAAAAAGAATGTGGGGGTCGTGAGTGAGTAGGAGAGTGCTTGACATACTGAGTAAGGCTTGATTGAGACTTGCAACCCCAGCCATTTTGTAATTTCTAATGGAACAGAGCAGAGAACTCGGGTAGATCTCTGAAGAGAATCCAAGGTTGCCATATCCTAGTAAATACCTCCGTATTGGCTGCCATGACTTCCATTGGACAATTTTGGGACATCTCTGCCTGCCATTCCTGTGTAGTCGGGCATACCGTAGACTTCCAGTGTCTAGGAATTACGGACCGGGCAGCTATCAGACAGAATCTAAGAATTTTCCGTTTCTGTGAACAGACAGAGCCCGGTAGGATCGACAGAGTGGCCACCTTCACACAGGGAGCTCCGTATTCTCCCGATGCCAAGTTGTAAATAACATTCTTCTTGTGTCCATTATGTGATGGGTTTTAATAAACCACTATTGCATTTGAACAGTGGTGCGGACTCCTCTTGGTACTATTACATTTTGGGCAGTAGTAGACTTATTTCTTCTTTATGGTGTAAATGTATCCGTTGACTGGGCTGCCTCTGCCCCTACTATGACGTCTAGTGTGTGTCCTATTGGTTTTCATTTCTAAATATTTTGTTGTGTTCTATTACATTTACTTACATTTTTATTTATTTTCTGATACATATTAGGATGGACAGATTTTCATTTCACTTCCAGTATCTGGAAAAAAAATATCACCATGGTTACTATGACTTGGTCATAATAATCCTAAAAAAAAAAACCATAATATATTCATGTAAATCTGTAGGGACAGGGAATATGTGGATTCTCAGTGAAGCCCTGAAATGTTCTGGACAGGAACAATGGCTTTATTATTTCCTTTTTTCTACGTCACTTATTTAATATGACAGTTCAATAATACATTTATCATAAACATTGTACATATGTAAAAAATACAATTATAATGAATAAATGATAATAAATACATTTTACATACTGTATGTAATAAATACAATTCTACTTTCGTGTTTGTACTGATAGTAATAAACAAATGGTAAAATGGTGCAAACACGGGAGCAGAAACGAAAAAATCCTAATAATGCACTGTATGGCCATCTCCGAGATCCCCAGAAGAGTTCACCCACATACTGTATGTGTTTAAAATCACCAAGATAGATAGATAGATAGATAGATAGATAGATAGATAGATTACAGGGTGGGGGCCATTTATATGGATGCACCTAAATAAAATGGGAATGGTCGGTGATATCAACTTCCTGTTTGTGGCACATTAGTATATGGGAGGGGGAAAACGTGGCCATGGCGGCCATTTTGAAGTTGGCCATTTTGAATCCAACTTTATTTTTTTCAATGGGAAGAGGGTCATGTGACACATCAAACGCATTGAGAATTTCATAAGAAAAACAAAGGAGTGCTTGATTTTAACGTACATTTATTCTTTCCTGAGTTATTTACAAGTTTATGACCACTTATAAAATGTGTTCAAAGTGTTGCCCATTGTGTTGGATTGTCAATGCAACCCTCTTCTCCCACTCTTGACACACTGATAGCAACACCGCAGAAGATAACCCCATCGCACCGTGGAAGCTTCAGCTACCCGGTCTCCCAGAGAAGGTCAAGAGAGGGAGCCAGGAAGCGCAGGCCCGCTGCAGTGTCCAGAGAGGGTCATCCTGGAGACCGCACAGGAGGAGAAAGAGACAGGCAAGAGAGAGAGTGAAGGCAAGTCAGGCAACAACAGGCTGTGACTCAGTAATTGCACAAGCAGGGGAGGCCTTGTACCCACTTGCTGTCGGAACCTACTGTGCAACCCTGTCACCCGTCAGTGCCCTGGACGTAATTACCTGACAAACATCAGTAAAAGGTAAAAGAGACTGCTTCTGTGTGTGCATCCTTCCTCTTCACTCACCGTGCCCCTCATAGACTGGTCCCGCTCACCCTAACAATCTCAGCTCCACTACAACCTGCTCACCCCCACTTCGCTGCCCTGGAGGCCCCCAGTCCTTCCTGCGGAGGACTATACCATCACTGCCGCACTACCACCGACCTCCGGAGGACTGTAGCGGCGCTGGTGACATCTCATCAGGTACTGCAGGTGGCGTCACGACAATCTTGTACATAATCCTTGTAAATACCCCTCTTTCAAGAGAACCATCCCCAGGACACGGGGTCAGGAGTGGCCGCCATTCCCCGTGACACCGTTAACCCCTTCTGTCACCTGACACCCGAGTACCCCATGCCCTGGGGCGACACACTTACTCCACACGCTTGCTCCACAAACACACACACCCTGCACGCTCCCTTTATCAACATACGCACGCATGCTTGATCCACATAAGCACGCTTGCTCCACATGTGCACGCTCGCATTATCCACATGCTCCACATGCATTCTCCATGTGCACATATTCTTACCTTAAACTCACGCATTACATGCATGCATGCTCCACACACCAACACTCAACATACATATGCAGGCACGCTCCACATTCATATACACTCATCATACATACATACACACATGCTATATGCATGCACGCTCCACATGTATACACACGCTCCACATTCATATGGACGCTCCGTCGCGGGTCCTACGGTGCAGGGAGCGGCGGCAGCGGGTGACTGCGTGCCACACAACGAGGCTGACACACCCCAACCCCCAGGGGAGCGTTCCGCCCACTTACACCGGGGATCGGGGGCTGCAGGGGTCGGGGCTCCCAGGGTGCAGGGAGCAACGGGAGCGCGCATCGTGCGGCTCCTCCACACTCTCCTCCTTCCTATGGCCGCACAGTCTGTCACCGCCCCTTGGAGCCTCTGCACACACATTCTGTGCCTGCCAGTGAGGAGGTGGCAGCAGCACATGCCAGCCAGGGCCCAGCTGCACTGACAGGAGGCGGCTGACACCCGGGATCATCCTTCCCCCTGCCGCCTCTGCACCCGCCTCCTCCACACCTACGCTTTGCTGACACAGCAAGACACCGCGCTCAGCACCAGGAACCGTGCTCAGCACTAGGGACATGAGGGCCAGCACTGGGACTGCCAGGGGAAGGAGAGGTGAGAGCCTGTGTGTGTGTGTGTGTGTGTGGCTGTGTGAGTCTGTGTGTGTCTGTGTGTGTGTGTGTGTCTGTCTGTGGGTGTGAGTCTGTGTCTAGGTGTGACTCTGTGTGTGGGTCTGAGTCTGTGTGTGGGTGTGAGTCTGCTCCTTCCTCCCCCTTCCTGTGCTGCTCCGTCCTCCCCCACCCCACCGCTTCCTCTTCCCTCCTTTGTCTTCCTCCCCTCCGCCACTCCATCCTCCATCCTTCCCCTGCCTTTGCTGCTCAGGCCTCCCCCACCTCGCCACTTCATCCTCCTCTCCCCCTGCCGCTCCGTCCTCCCCCTGTCTGTGCCGCTCCATCCTCCCCCACTGCTTCTTCATCCTTTCTTTGTCCTCCTCCCCTCCATCCTCCCCCTGCCTGTGCTGCTCCGTCCTTCCCCACCCTGCCGTTTTGTCCTCCTTCCTCCTCCCCCCCACCCCACCTATCATCGGGACCCGAGTTTCACCAGCGGCCAGATCGGGCGCCGGCGGCCGTGCCCAGTCGGTCCTCCCCAGGCCTACCACCCTGGCCCCGCCGGCGGCTCGGCTAACTACCCCCACCTGGCTCCCCTTGCCTGAGGCCCCGCCACTCTCCTCCACTTACCTGGAGGCACCAGCACCGTGGAAGCAGGCCTTCTCCAGAGGCGCCCGGCTCCCGCCCGACGCCACCTTGAACCGCAGGCCCCAAGGCCCCTTCGCCACCCAGCTGACGGCTCGTCCCTCCTGCCCGCGGCGGGATACCTTCTCTGCTCCTGGGACCCTCATGAGTGCAGCGGTGGCCGTGCGCTCTGCCAGCGGGACCCGCACTTCCAGCTTGACCCCCAGCCTGAAGCGGCAGCGCGGCCCTGGTGCCGTGGACGGCTGACCGCACTGCTCGCACCGATCAACCACCCTCCTCAGAGACAGGAGCACCAGCGCTACTGCAGCACCATGGCCAGACAGGTGAGGAGATAGAGGGGCCCCCCACCGGGGACACCCACCGACTGCTCCAGCACCCAGCTACAAAGGACCCCAGGCTACTCCTGGCCCCTGCTCCTGGTCCATGTCAGCTGCACCTGAGCCCTTGACTGCTGTCCTGGCCCCAGCTGCTTTCTGGCCCCTGACTCCATCTGGGCCCTGTCTCCACTTGGCCCCAAACTGCACCCAGCCCTGTGGCTGCAACCTTCCCCCCTGGCCGCACCTGACCCTTCTGGCTGCGCCTGACCCCCCCCTGGCTGCACCTGTCCCCTCCTGGCTACGCTTGACCCTCCTGGCTACGCTTGACCCTCCTGGCTAAGCTTGACCCTCCTGGCTATGCTTGACCCTCCTGGCTACACTTGACCCTCCTGGCTACGCTTGACCCTCCTGGCTACGCTCGGCTCCTGGCTGCCACCGACCCCCGCCTGCCTTAGACTCTCCCGGCTAACTTGGATCCCCTGGCTCCACCATCCCGCCCCACCTGCATCGTCTCAACGCCATCTCTCCACCCGGCTGCGCCATCTCTCCATCTCTCCACCCGGCTGCGCCATCTCTCCACCCGGCTGTGCCATCTCATCACCCAGCTGCGCCATCTCATCGCCCGGCTGAGCCATCTCATCACCCGGCTCCATCATCTCATCACCCGGCTACATCATCTCATCACCCGGCTACATCATCTCATCGCCGGCTCCAACATCTCATCTCCGGCTCCAACATCTCATCTCCGGTTCCAACATCCCATCCATAGACTGCATCTCATCTGTGACCACGGCAGTGCCCCCCCCCCCCTGTCTGTACCCCGCCCAGCTGTACCCCATCCCTGGCTTTTTCTGTGTCCCTGGCTGCACCACTTCCCTAGCTGTCTTCCGCCCCGGCTACACCTCACCTTTGCTACTCAAATCCTTAAGTCTACCCCATCCTGGGCTACACCCCACCACCCGACCGCACCTGACCCCTGGCCACACCTTACCCCGTACTGTGCAGCACCCCCAGCTGCACCCCATGCTCCGCTACCCCCTAGCCCTGTCTGCACCCCTTCTAACCCCAAACATCCCTCCACCCACCAAGGCCTTAGTGATATCTCCATCCTTCCTACCCATCCACCTCACCCCCTCCTCCGAACTGTTCCTCCACACCCAGTCCCTCCACACACGCACGCCCCCCACGCAAACTCTCCTGCTCCCACCTCCTAACCCTCTCGCTGCTGCTCCTACTTGCAGGCGACATATCCCCCAATCCGGGACCCCCCCATCACATCCCTCCACTCACCCCCAACTCACGCCCATCTGGAGCA
>JARQOC010000005.1:54868913-54894692 GCA_033576535.1 Allobates femoralis | reverse complement strand
CCTCCCCCTGTAATACTGCCTTCTGCAGGAATCCTCCCCTGTAATACTGCCTGCTGCAGGAAGCCTCCCCCTGTAATACTGCCTGCTGCAGGAAGCCTCCCCCTGTAATACTGCCTGCTGCAGGAAGCCTCCCCCTGTAATACTGCCTGCTGCAGGAAGCCTCCCCCTGTAATACTGCCTGCTGCAGGAATCGTCCCCCTGTAGTACTGCCTGCTGCAGGAAACCTCCCCCTGTAATACTGCCTGCTGCAGGAAGCCTCCCCCTGTAATACTGCCTGCTGCAGGAACCCTCCCCCTGTAATACTGCCTGCTGCAGGAAGCCTCCCCCTGTAATACTGCCTGCTGCAGGAAGCCTCCCCCTGTAATACTGCCTGCTGCAGGAAACCTCCCCCTGTAATACTGCCTGCTGCAGGAAACCTCCCCCTGTAATACTGCCTGCTGCAGGAAACCTCCCCCTGTAGTACTGCCTGCTGCTGGAAACCTCCCCCTGTAATACTGCCTGCTGCAGGAAACCTCCCCCTGTAATACTGGCTGCTGCAGAAATTCTCCCCTTACAATACCGCCTGCTTTTCAGGTTACAGTGCTGCCCTAAACATCTCCAAGGTTACAGCGCCAGCCTCAGCACCTCCACATTACAGCTTCTCCTTCCAGCACCCCATGTTTTAGGATCTCCTTTTACCCCATCCCCATGTTAACGGCCTACTTCCACCCCCCTCATGTTAAGGGCCTACTTCCACCCCCCTCATGTTAAGGGCCTACTTCCACCCCCCTCATGTTACAGCGCCTCCTTCCTCCCTCCTCATGTTACAGCGCCTCCTTCCTCCCTCCTCATGTTACAGCGCCTCCTTCCTCCCTCCTCATGTTACAGCGCCTCCTTCCTCCCTCCTCATGTTACAGCGCCTCCTTCCTCCCTCCTCATGTTACAGCGCCTCCTTCCTCCCTCCTCATGTTACAGCGCCTCCTTCCTCCCTCCTCATGTTACAGCGCCTCCTTCCTCCCTCCTCATGTTACAGCGCCTCCTTCCTCCCTCCCTCCTCATGTTACAGCGCCTCCTTCCTCCCTCCTCATGTTACAGCACCTCCTTCCTCCCTCCTCATGTTACAGCGCCTCCTTCCTCCCTCCTCATGTTACAGCGCCTCCTTCCTCCCTCCCTCCTCATGTTACAGCGCCTCCTTCCTCCCTCCTCATGTTACAGCGCCTCCTTCCTCCCTCCTCATGTTACAGCGCCTCCTTCCTCCCTCCTCATGTTACAGCGCCTCCTTCCTCCCTCCTCATGTTACAGCGCCTCCTTCCTCCCTCCTCATGTTACAGCGCCTCCTTCCTCCCTCCTCATGTTACAGCGCCTCCTTCCTCCCTCCTCATGTTACAGCGCCTCCTTCCTCCCTCCTCATGTTACAGCGCCTCCTTCCTCCCTCCTCATGTTACAGCGCCTCCTTCCTCCCTCCTCATGTTACAGCGCCTCCTTCCTCCCTCCTCATGTTACAGCGCCTCCTTCCTCCCTCCTCATGTTACAGCGCCTCCTTCCTCCCTCCCTCCTCATGTTACAGCGCCTCCTCCCTCTCTCCTCATGTTACAGCGCCTCCTTCCTCCCTCCTCATGTTACAGCACCTCCTTCCTCCCTCCTCATGTTACAGCGCCTCCTTCCTCCCTCCTCATTTTACAGCGCCTCCTTCCTCCCTCCTCATGTTACAGCGCCTCCTTCCTCCCTCCTCATGTTACAGCGCCTCCTTCCTCCCTCCTCATGTTACAGCGCCTCCTTCCTCCCTCCTCATGTTACAGCGCCTCCTTCCTCCCTCCTCATGTTACAGCGCCTCCTTCCTCCCTCCTCATGTTACAGCGCCTCCTTCCTCCCTCCTCATGTTACAGCGCCTCCTTCCTCCCTCCTCATGTTACAGCGCCTCCTTCCTCCCTCCTCATGTTACAGCGCCTCCTTCCTCCCTCCTCATGTTACAGCGCCTCCTTCCTCCCTCCTCATGTTACAGCGCCTCCTTCCTCCCTCCTCTTGTTACAGCGCCTCCTTCCTCCCTCCTCATGTTACAGCGCCTCCTTCCTCCCTCCTCATGTTACAGCGCCTCCTTCCTCCCTCCTCATGTTACAGCGCCTCCTTCCTCCCTCCTCATGTTACAGCGCCTCCTTCCTCCCTCCTCATGTTACAGCGCCTCCTTCCTCCCTCCTCATGTTACAGCGCCTCCTTCCTCCCTCCTCATGTTACAGCGCCTCCTTCCTCCCTCCTCATGTTACAGCGCCTCCTTCCTCCCTCCTCATGTTACAGCGCCTCCTTCCTCCCTCCTCATGTTACAGCGCCTCCTTCCTCCCTCCTCATGTTACAGCGCCTCCTTCCTCCCTCCTCATGTTACAGCGCCTCCTTCCTCCCTCCTCATGTTACAGCGCCTCCTTCCTCCCTCCTCATGTTACAGCGCCTCCTTCCTCCCTCCTCATGTTACAGCGCCTCCTTCCTCCCTCCTCATGTTACAGCGCCTCCTTCCTCCCTCCTCATGTTACAGCGCCTCCTTCCTCCCTCCTCTTGTTACAGCGCCTCCTTCCTCCCTCCTCATGTTACAGCGCCTCCTTCCTCCCTCCTCATGTTACAGCGCCTCCTTCCTCCCTCCTCATGTTACAGCGCCTCCTTCCTCCCTCCTCATGTTACAGCGCCTCCTTCCTCCCTCCTCATGTTACAGCGCCTCCTTCCTCCCTCCTCATGTTACAGCGCCTCCTTCCTCCCTCCTCATGTTACAGCGCCTCCTTCCTCCCTCCTCATGTTACAGCGCCTCCTTCCACCCCCCTCATGTTACAGTGCCTCCTTCCACCATTTCCCACTTGTTAGAGTGCCTCCTTCCACCCTTCCCCACTCTCTGCACCCCCTCCTCGTCACAGTCCTGTATCTGCGGTGCCACATAACTGCAACTGCCATGTACAATGTACAATAAATGGCTTCCTTTGCTTTATAACACCTGTGAAGTAACAATTAGACTATATGAATGTTTATATTATACCTGCCATTCTGCGCCCGTGCAATTTTTTTTTTTAACCATGAATAGTTAAACAGATTGTTAGGTTTGTGTCTTTAAGCAGATGTCTGTTTCCAATGCTGACCATTAATCCGTGCCCGCTCTGCTTGTTTGAAGTCTTGTCTACAAGAACTACGGAGGCAGTTTCCTGGCAGCCACAGGGTGAAGAAACTCACTGGCATGAGATTCGAGGCCATGGAGAGGTAACCTAATGGATGCCATGTCTTCACATGTTCTGTGTGTGCGGCTCGGCTCTCGTCATCACTTCCGTGATTGTCTGGATCATTTCCTCATTCATCAATAATCATTTTTGACCATATAAGTTCACTTTTGGCAGCGATGACACTTGCACTTCAGTAACCTATATTCAGTCTGTCTCTGCCGTCCTCAGACTTGTATACAATGTGGCAGAGAGACTCTGTGGTCTCACCATCACTGATGGCACATTTCAGGATAGGACGACCCCATCTATACAGCACATGGGGATGATCCTCGCACATTACTGCATTTTGTACTTTGTCGCGCCAAATTTTGCCATTTTCCCCCCCCCCCCCCCCCCCGCCAACACATTTCTAGTACTATATTTAAGATATTAGACATTTAGGTGGTTTGTTATTTGATAAGGTCCATACAATTATTTTCTTACATAATGTATTTCTTAGCACATATCAGTTTACTAGTTCTACCTATGAAAAGTAAACAGACCTCCGTGAATACATCATGCCTTGACTATGCCATAAAGGGGTTATCCAGGGTTGAATATTGATAACCTATATAACCTTTCTTTTGCGCTCCATTGGGAGACCCAGACATTGGGTGTATAGCTTCCGACCTCCGGAGGACACACAAGGCATTACACCTAAAAGTATAACTCCTCCCCTACTGCCTATACACCCCCTCCCGGGAGAATCCCATCAGTTCTTTGCTTTGTGTTGAAGGAGGCACACTCTACACTCATGCTCTCTCACTGATTAGTGTCGGATGGAAGCAAAGAGGATCTTTTGATCCCCAGCATGTCTCCTTCCTCTTCCCCCGGGTGGAGGCGGTTGAGGTACCCCTGGGGTACAACGGGCTCGAGCCCTCATGCTGTTTATCCTTCTCCAACTCTTAGGGGCGCTGGAGAAGTGGGATCCTCCTGGCCCCCACATTTGGGCTCATCCACTCAGTCCACGGCCCCCCCGGTGTCTGCTGACCTGTGTGAGGGATCCCCAGGGAGCGGACCCTGCACCACCAATGAGGTATTCTGTAGGGGTCCGTGCTGCTTCTGCAGCTGGTCTGTACATCTGGGAAGGGAGCGCTGCCTCCCCCGGCTGTCCGGGATCCTGGCCAGGCGCTGCTGCGGCTAGTCCGCGATTTTTTTGTGTGCTCCGCGCTCGCCCCCTGCTGAAAGGCGGCCGCAGAGCTAAATTTAGGCCCCGGCTTGTGGGGGCTAGTGTCTCCGATGACGCGCCGGGGCTTCATGGGGCGAGGCCGCCCCTTGGGTTGTGCCCGCCCCTTTGGAGGACGGCCGCGGGCAGGCCGCTCCTCGTTCTCCTATGGGGAAGGCTGCCTCGCAGCCTGGGGGCGTGTGCCAGTGGGAGAGAGGACCGGCCCTCTGGATTCGCGCGCTGGTTGGGGACACTCCCTGTCCACGCCTTCTCTCTCAGCTCCGTCGGCCATCTTGCGGGCTTCTTTTCCCTGCATTTTGCCGGTGGCTGCAGGGTCTGCACGTCTCTGGAGGGCACTCAAGGTCCGGTAGGTCACCCCAGTTCTCTGGTGGTGCTCTATTCTCCTCCCTGACTTCACATTACGCCCCACTTCCCCTCCTCTGAGTTCTCTCATTGAGGTCACTAAGGGGACACCATGTCTAGCTCCAGGAACAAAGCTCCTAGGGTGCAGACACGTTGTCATGCTTACACAGCATGTCATGCCCAGCTGCCTGCTGGATCCTCTTTCCCTCATTGCTCGGCTTGTTCCCCGTATGAGGCGGATATTTCGCCGGCTGCTGCAGTCCAAGTAACTGCCTTGGTGCACGAGGCTCCCCCCAGTTCTGGGTCTTTGGCGTCTGCGCCTGACCCGGTGGATCCAGCGGTGCCTCCGCCTTGGACGGCTGTTTTTGCTCAGTCCATTTCTGACTCTGTGTCTCAGTCTATGGCTGCTATGACCAGAGCCCTGCGGGAGTCCTTGTCAGGTGCATGGGAGGGTTCCTCTGGGGCCTCCGCCACACGTCGTAGGCGTCGTAGTGGTTCTTCCTCTACTAGAGGTTTGGACTCTGCCGACAATTCTGGACTCTCGGAGCTG
This sequence comes from Allobates femoralis, assembly GCA_033576535.1. NCBI lineage: Eukaryota > Metazoa > Chordata > Amphibia > Anura > Aromobatidae > Allobates > Allobates femoralis. The sequence goes on along the minus strand of JARQOC010000005.1, from coordinate 54,889,405 downwards.
TCTCCGCGACCTCCCAAGTGGCCACGTTGGGCGGTTTCCCCTGCGCCCTCGCAGGCGGGCTCCCGAGCTGGGGGCTCCCTGTTGGAAGGGGAGGAGGACTTAGACTCCGTCAGGGCCCCTGATGAGGACCTGGACGAAGGTTCTTTGGTGGACGACTTAGTGTCTTCTATCAATACGGTGCTGGATTTGACTGTTCCCGCTCCGCCGGTGGATTCCTCCGTTTCGGAGGAACTTTATCAGTTTCTCCCTCCAGCCAGGTCCAGAGGTTCTTTCCTGGATCATTCTAATTTCCGCTCTACAGTTCAGACCCCTCGGGCCTGTCCTGACAAGCGCTTTGCTAAGAAGCAGAAAGATTCCCTTTACCCTTTTCCACCAGATGTGGTCAAGGGTTGGTCTGTTTCTCCGAGAGTGGACCCTCCGGTTTCTTGGTTGTCCGCCAATACCGTAATGTCGGTGGCGGACAGGTCCTCTCTCGAGGATCTCACGGACAGGCAGATTGAGCTTCTGCAGAAGTCCATTTTCGAGGCCACAGGTGCCTCTTTTGCCCCAGCCTTTGCGGCTGTGTAGGCCCTTCAAGCGGTTTCAGCTTGTCTTTCGGAGATCCTTAGGGTGCCTTCGGGAATTCCTGAGGTGGCGGTTCTGACGTCTCAGGCCGAGGCGTTTACGGACTATGCTAGATCCGCAATCATGGAATCTGCTATCCGACCCGCGGTAGCTTCAGCTAACTCGCTGGCAGCACGTCGGATGTTGTGGCTGCGTGACTGGAAGGCGGACGCTACGTCTAAAAAGTTCCTCCAGGGCCTCCCGTTTTCGGGAGATAGGCTATTTGGGGAACGTCTTGACGATCTCATCAAGGGATCTACAGGGGGGAAATCCACCTCTTTGCCGCAATCTAAGGCGCAGAAGACTCGTCAGCGTCAGCTGCATGCTAGGTTTTGCTCCTTTCGTCCCTCCTCCAAGTCAGCCTCATCCTCTTCCTCCTCTTCCCGTCCGGACAAGGACCAGAGGTCTCATAGGTCCTGGAAGTCTAAGGCCCAGCAGAAGAAGCCCGTCGGTGCCTCAGGCGCCAAGCCTGCCTCCTCCTGACTCTTCGCCTCCCTTGGTAGCGTCCAAGATCGGTGGCAGGCTCTCTCGCTTTGGAAGCATCTGGCAAAGTCGCATCCAAGACCGGTGGGTGGTGGACGTGGTCTCTCACGGCTACAAGATAGAACTGGAGTCGCGTCCTCCGACTCGGTTCTGCACCTCTTCGCCCCCTCCGGCGAGGGCTGCGGTTTTCAGCGAGTGCTGGACGCTCTGCTTCAGAGCGGAGTTGTGGTTCCGGTTCCGTCAGAGGAACGGTTTCGGGGGTTTTATTCAAACCTCTTCACGGTTCCGAAAAAGGACGGTTCGGTGCAACCGGTATTGGACCTCAAGCTCCTCAACCGGCACGTGAGAGTCAGGCCCTCCAGGATGGAGTCCTTACGCTCGGTGATAGCGTCCCTGTCTCACGGGGATTTCCTGGCTTCGGTGGACGTGAAGGATGCGTATCTCCACATCCCCATTGCTCCTGCTCACCAGCGATGGCTGCGGTTCGCGGTGGGAGAGGAACATTTCCAGTTTGTGGCGTTGCCCTTCGGCCTCTCCTCGGCTCCGAGGATCTTCACCAAGGTGATGTCTGCGATGGTGGCAGTGCTGCATTTGCAGGGACACGCGGTCACTACATATCTGGACGACCTGTTGATCAGAGCCTCGTCTGCGGAACAGTGTCAGATGAGTCTCTCTGCCACTTTGGACACTCTTTGGACCTTCGGTTGGATAATCAACTCCCCGAAGTTGGTCCTCATCCCTACTCAGACGATCTTGTATCTGGGCATGGAGTTCCACACTGTCCCGGCTCTGGTGATTCTTCCTCTCGACAAGCAGTCCTCGATTGCGGAGGAGGTCCGGTTCCTTTTGCAGGCGGACTTGGTTCCCATCAGACGTCTCATGCACTTTCTAGGGAAGTTGGTGGCGACCGTCGAGGCGGTCCCTTTTGCGCAGTTTCATCTGCGTCCGCTTCAGCTGCAGATCCTGCGGATGGGACAGGAATCCGTCCTCTCTAGATCGGTGCATTGCCCTTTCTTCCGCGACGAAGGAATCTCTCCGATGGTGGCTGTTGCCCAGGTCGATGTCCCGAGGCAGGTCGTTCCTTCCCACCTCTTGGTTGGTGGTCACTACGGACGCCAGCCTTCTGGGTTAGGGTGCGGTGTTCCTGCATCACAGGGCTCAGGGCACCTGGACGACGCAGGAATCATCCTTACAGATCAACGTCCTGGAGGTTCGAGCCGTCTACCTGGCTCTCCTGGCCTTCCAGAGGTTTCTGTCGGGGAATCCAATTCGGATCCAAACCGACAACTCGACTGCTGTCGCCTACATAAACCGCCAGGGAGGCACTCGCAGCCGTCAAGCCTTTGCGGAGGTCCGACCCATCCTTCGGTGGGTAGAAGACAACGACGCGTCCATCTCGGCTGTCAACATCCCCGGGGTGGACAATTGGGAGGCTGACTACTTAAGCCGGCAAGGAATGGACGAGGGAGAATGGGCTCTTAACCCAGAGGTGTTTCGGCACATCTGCAGCACTTGGGGAACTCCGGACGTGGACCTGATGGCGTCCAGGCTGAATCGACAAGTTCCAGCCTTCATGTCTCGCGCCCGAGACTGCCTGGCAGTGGGGACGGATGCGATGGTCCAGGATTGGTCCCGCTTTCGTCTTCCCTATGTCTTTCTCCCATTGGACTTGTTACCCAGGGTCCTGCGGAAGCTCGGGGCGGAATTCAGGCAAGCCCTTCTCATCGCCCCGGACTGGCCCAGAAGGGCTTGGTTCCCGGATCTGTTACGGCTCTCGGTGGGGGATCCATGGAGGCTCCCGGATCGGCCGGATCTCTTGTCTCAAGGTCCTTTCTTCCGCCACAATTCCTCGGCCCTGAGCCTGACTTTGTGGCGCTTGAAGTCTGGTTGTTGACGTCCCGTGGTTTTTCCACTAACGTCGTTGCTACCATGAGACAGGCCAGGAAACCGGTTTCTGCAGGAATCTACCGCAGAGTATGGAAGATTTTCTTCTCATGGTGCCGTATCCACGGCAATTCTCCCTGGCCTTTCTCTCTGTCAACCCTTCTGGCCTTCCTCCAGTCGGGGTTGGATAAGGGTTTGGCACTTAGTTCCATCAAGGGACAGATCTCGGCGCTGTGTATTCTTTTTGATAAGCGTTTGGCTACGCTTCCTCAGGTGAAGACGTTTGTTCAGGGGGCGAGTCACATCATTCCTCCCTACAGACGTCCTTTGAACCCATGGGATCTTAACCTGGTCCTTGCGGCGTTGCAGAAGCCGCCTTTTGAACCTCTTAGGGAGGTTTCTCTTTCCAGGCTTTCACAGAAGGTTGCCTTTTTGGTTGCCATCACTTCTCTGCGGAGAGTTTCGGAGTTGGCTGCCTTGTCCTGTCAGTCTCCTTTTCTGTTTTTTCACCAGGATAAGGTGGTGCTTCGGCCTGTGGCGGAGTTCTTGCCTAAGGTGCTTTCCCCTTTCCACCTGAATCAGGACATTGTCCTGCCATCTTTTTGCCCGCATCCGGTTCACCAGTATGAGAAGTCTCTCCATACTTTGGATCTGGTCAGGGCTCTCAGGATCTACGTTTCCCGAACGGCGTCATTTCGCCATTCGGATGTCCTGTTCGTTCTGACTATGGGTCAGAAGAAGGGTGAGCCAGCCTCCAAGTCTTCTTTGGCTAGGTGGATCAAGACTCCTATTCGGGAGGCTTATGTCTCCTCTGGTTTGCCTGTACCTGCTGGTATTAAGGCTCATTCCACAAGGGCTGTGGGGGCATCGTGGACCTTTCGTCATCAAGCCTCAGCTCTTCAGGTGTGTCAGGCGGCCACATGGTCTAGCCTTCACACCTTTACTAAGCATTATCAAGTTCATGCTTTGGCATCGGCTGATGCCAATGTGGGCAGGCGGATCCTTCAGGCAGCGGTTGCTCATTTATGATGGGCCTGCTTTTGGGTTTTTTCCCGCCCTGGGATAGCTTTTGAACATCCCAATGTCTGGGTCTCCCAATGGAGCGCAAAAGAAAAAGAGAATTTTGTTTACTTACCGTAAATTCTTTTTCTTATAGCTCCTATTGGGAGACCCAGCTCCCACCCTGTTCCTTTTTGGGGCTTTGTTCTCTGCTAGTGCCTGGTGTCGTTTCACCTCGCGTGTTGGCCCTGTTGGCCGTTTGTTATTTCCCAGTCCTGTTGGGCTGGGCGCGGGTGGTCTTTCCTCCTTCCTGCTTGTGCACCGAACTGATGGGATTCTCCCGGGAGGGGGTGTATAGGCAGTAGGGGAGGAGTTACACTTTTAGGTGTAATGCCTTGTGTCCCCTCCGGAGGTCGGAAGCTATACACCCAATGTCTGGGTCTCCCAATAGGAGCTATAAGAAAAAGAATTTACGGTAAGTAAACAAAATTCTCTTTATCCCTGTATGAAATCAGTTGGGGGTCCGCACTTGGCACCCCCAATAATCAGCTGTTTGCAGCTCGCAGCGGGGCAGGATGCACACAATGTATAGATCTGACACACCACAGCCCTGTACACAGTGTAGTGGTTGTTCTGACCCAACTCCTATTGGTGGGAGATGGAAAAGGCCACTACTCAATATATGCAGCTGTGCGGCCCGCTACACTTCTGTACATCTGGCTGCCCAATCGGCTGAATTGGTGGGGATGTCCGATGGCCTATCCTCACCTATCTGATATAAGTTCTGGGCTGAGGATCAGTCATCACTATGTAAGGCCTAGATAACCTCTTTAATACGGAATAATATGGAGCAGCATTTCCTAAGCCTAACCCTATGGATCAGGGTCAGCACTCAGGCATGAAAATGAGGTTCTCTTGTGATCAACTTCTCGATCATCACTGAATGTGTTGTAACCACCTAGGACTAAACTGCTCAGTACAAAAAATAGCCCTCCCCAATGATGTACATGTTCGTCCTATTGAGGGAGGGATTTAAAGGGAACCTGTCACCTCATGCTACCCCCCTGACCTATCACTAGCTGTCCCTACACCTTCCTAGCTGCTCACTAACCATACCTCTCTGCTGTAAATCCGCCCTATAAAGATGTTTAAAAGTGACTTATAACTTACAGGCCGTCGCTCAGTCAGGAGACTGGAAAGGTGGCTCCAGGCTCCATTCTCCCCTCCTCGCTTCATCACTGCACGCTGGGCGTCATCATTCAGTCTTGATCTCCTCCTCTGTTGGAATCTCCCGCCCTCCTCTCCTCCTATGATGCACTGACCGGTATGTCATATCCGGCCTGGTGTATTTTAGGGCTTAATCATGTGGTACGGCACCTGCTTATATATGGGCACTGCGCATGCGCCAGAAGCCAGCGCCGTACCATGTGATTAAGACTCACAATGCACCGGGCTGGATATCACATACCGGCCAGTGCATCATAGGAGGAGAGGAAGGCGGGAGATTCCAACAGAAGGGGAGATGAAGACCGAATGATGACACCCAGCGGGGCATGCAGTGATGAAGCGAGATGGGGAGAATGGAGCCTGGAGCCGCCTTTCCAGTCTCCTGACTGAGCGACGGTCTGTAAGTTAGAAGTCATTTTTAAACGTCTTTATAGGGCGGATTTACAGCAGAGAGGGATGGTTAGGGAACAGCTTGGAAGGTGTTCCTACCCCTACAGCGCTTCAGAACTAACCATACTATGCAGGTTGACTGTTTGGCACCCCCTATTTTCACCTAGCTTTTTATAGAGTGATAAATAGCTAAAACAAAATACATTTATTTAGAGATTTAAGGAGTACTGTTCTTTCTTATGGAGACTTATCGCTCAGGCAATGCTCCCTCGAAAAAAAATACAGATTGGCTCTCCTTTAGGAGGCAGAAAGCAGACACTAAGAGCCACCTTTTGGAATTGGTTACTCAAGGGGTCAATGTTGGACCCTATGACAAGCCACATAATCAAGAATATTTACCTGCTTCTGGACTTCACAAAGACTTAAAACATCTGGGCAGTTCGGCTTCTACACTGTCACATTCTAAAATGTCACTGCATAGGAGTAGAGCTACATAGGTTCTTGTAGCTGTGCGAGCGGGGATCCTGCGGTCTGTCACACGGGGTCATTATAGAGAAGCCAGGAAAGTTTATTACCATCTCTGCCTTCTCCATCGTTGGGTACACAGTGTTAAACAAGCGATGTGTACACCGTAATAAGATGCATCAACGGCTCTCCATCCGCCATACACAACTGTCTGCGATCACTTTGTATAGTTAATAGCAGGAGCTGCTGGGTGATACTCTGACATCTCTGCTTTGCACCAGGAGGCAGCATTTTCCTGTAACTGGGGCTAATACACCAGCCCCAGTTACAGAGACATAAGATTAATACTGAAATTTCCCCCTCCCGAACATCTTTTAAGACCTGTATGGGGGACACAAACTATTAACCTGATGACCATAAAATATCTGCTAAAATAGAAATAAATTTCAGTCTTTCCCTTCCTTCCCTCTTTCCTTTCCTCTTTCCTTTCCTTCGATCTTTCCCTTCCTTCGATCTTTCCCTTCCTTCGATCTTTCCCTTCCTTCGATCTTTCCCTTCCTTCGATCTTTCCTTTCCTTCGATCTTTCCCTTCCTTCGATCTTTCCCTTCCTTCGATCTTTCCCTTCCTTCGATCTTTCCCTTCCTTCGATCTTTCCCTTCCTTCGATCTCTCCCTTCCTTCGATCTCTCCCTTCCTTCGATCTTTCCCTTCCTTCGATCTTTCCCTTCCTTCGATCTTTCCCTTCCTTCGATCTTTCCCTTCCTTCGATCTCTCCCTTCCTTCGATCTCTCCCTTCCTTCGATCTCTCCCTTCCTTCGATCTCTCCCTTCCTTCGATCTCTCCCTTCCTTCGATCTTTCCTTACCTTCGATCTTTCCTTACCTTTGATCTTTCCTTACCTTTGATCTTTCCTTTCCTTTGATCTTTCCTTTCCTTTGATCTTTCCTTTCCTTTGATCTTTCCTTTCCTTTGATCTTTCCTTTCCTTCGATCTTTCCCTTCCTTCGATCTTTCCCTTCCTTCGATCTTTCCCTTCCTTCGATCTTTCCCTTCCTTCGATCTTTCCCTTCCTTCGATCTTTCCCTTCCTTCGATCTTTCCCTTCCTTCGATCTTTCCCTTCCTTCGATCTTTCCCTTCCTTCGATCTTTCCCTTCCTTCGATCTCTCCCTTCCTTCGATCTCTCCCTTCCTTCGATCTTTCCCTTCCTTCGATCTTTCCCTTCCTTCGATCTCTCCCTTCCTTCGATCTCTCCCTTCCTTCGATCTCTCCCTTCCTTCGATCTCTCCCTTCCTTCGATCTCTCCCTTCCTTCGATCTTTCCTTACCTTCGATCTTTCCTTACCTTCGATCTTTCCTTACCTTTGATCTTTCCTTTCCTTTGATCTTTCCTTTCCTTTGATCTTTCCTTTCCTTTGATCTTTCCTTTCCTTTGATCTTTCCTTTCCTTTGATCTTTCCTTTCCTTTGATCTTTCCCTTCCTTTGATCTTTCCTTTCCTTTGATCTTTCCCTTCCTTTGATCTTTCCTTTCCTTTGATCTTTCCTTTCCTTTGATCTTTCCTTTCCTTTGATCTTTCCCTTCCTTCGCCCTTTCCCTTCCTTCGCCCTTTCCCTTCCTTCGATTTTTCCTTACCTTTGATCTTTCCTTACCTTTGATCTTTTCTTTTCCTTTGATCTTTCCTTTCCTTTGATCTTTCCCTTCCTTCGCCCTTTCCCTTCCTTCGCCCTTTCCCTTCCTTCGCCCTTTCCCTCTCTTCCTTCGCCCTTTCCCTCTCTTCCTTCGCCCCTCTCCCTCTCTTCCTTCGCCCTTTCCCTCTCTTCCTTCGCCCTCTCCCTCTCTTCCTTCGCCCTTTCCCTCTCTTCCTTCGCCCCTTCCCTCTCGTCCTTCGCCCTTTCCCTCTCTTCCTTCGCCCCTTCCCTCTCTTCCTTCGCCCCTTCCCTCTCTTCCTTCGCCCTTTCCCTCCCTTCCTTCGCCCTTTCCCTCCCTTCCTTCGCCCTTTCCCTCCCTTCCTTCACCCTTTCCCTCCCTTCCTTCGCCCTTTCCCTCCCTTCCTTCCCTCTTTCCCTCCCTTCCTTCCCTCTTTCCCTCCCTTCCTTCCCTCTTTCCCTCCCTTCCTTCCCTCTTTCCCTCCCTTCCTTCTCTCTGTCCCTCCCTTCCTTCCCTTTGCCTTGTTTCTGTGTCTCCACACCAGGTCCCGTACATGCCGGCTGGTTGGGGTTGATGACCCCATCATTGTGCAGTGCCTGCACGTAGTCCTTGTTTGTGTGTCTCTGCACCAGGCCCTATACATGCCGGCTGGTTGGGGCTGTTGCCCCTCGTCATTGTGCAGTGCCCACATGTAGTCCTTGTTTGTGTGTCTCCGCACTAGGCCCCATACATACCAGCTGGTTGGAGTCATTGCTCTTCGTCATTATGCAGTGCCCCTACGTAGTCCTTGTTTGTGTCTCTCCGCACCGGGTCCCGTACATGCCGGCTGGTTGGGCTTGTTGCACCTCTTCAGTGTGCAGTGCGCACACGTAGTCCTTGTTTGTGTCTCTCCGCAGCGGGTCCCTTACATGCCGGCTGGTTGGGGTTGTTGCCCCTCGTCATCGTGCAGTGCCCTCACGTAGTCCTTGTTTGTGTCTCTCCACAGCGGGTCCCATACATGCCGTCTGGTTGGGGTTGGTTCACCTCGTCAGTGTGCAGTGCCCTCACGTAGTCCTTGTTTGTGTCTCTCTGCACTAGGCCCTGTACATGCCCGCTGGTTGGGGCTGTTGCCCCTCGTCATCGTGCAGTGCCCTCACGTAGTCCTTGTTTGTGTCTCTCCACAGCGGGTCCCGTACATGCCGTCTGGTTGGGGCTGTTGCCCCTCGTCATCGTGCAGTGCCCACACGTAGTACTTGTTTGTGTCTCTCCGCACTAGGCCCTATACATGCCGGCTGGTTGGGTTTGTTGCCCCTCGTCATCGTGCAGTGCCCTCACGTAGTCCTTGTTTGTGTCTCTCCGCAGCGGGTCCCGTACATGCCGGCTGGTTGGGGCTGTTGCCCCTCGTCATTGTGCAGTGCCCACACGTAGTCCTTGTTTGTGTCTCTCTGCACTAGGCCCTGTACATGCCCGCTGGTTGGGGCTGTTGCCCCTCGTCATTGTGCAGTGCCCTCGCGTAGTCCTTGTTTGTGTCTCTCTGCACCAGGCCCCGTACATGCGGTGGCTCAGACTTGTGGCAAATTCTCCTGATTGCAATTTACATGGAAACCTGAACTGTTTATAAGTATTTTCCGAGGAGCTGAATGTATCTTTTTTTACGCTGACTCGCTGGGTTGTGTGTTTTTATTTTTTTCTTCAATGATGTTTTCTGGAACTGATTTTCCATAAGCGGTTTTCACTTTCCTTTTTGGAACAGGTACGATGATGCTCTCCAGATATATGACAGGATATTACAAGAAGATCCAACCAACACAGTAAGTCAAATATTGTGACTGTTATAGGTAATTTGAGAGAAGCCGGCTGAGTGCATGCTCTTGGCTAAGAAAATATTGCTTCAAATCATTCTCGCTCTCCTACAGGGAAATCTTATTTCTTTTAATTATTTTTTTCTTCTTTTATTAACTTAGACATATTGTTTTGCTTGCACGCTAAATACCAGGGAAGAGCAGAAATTAATAATATAATAGCTTTTCTTCCTAGAACGACAGGCTTTGGCCAAACTTGGAACGCAGATCGCCCGGCTTTACACACACACACCATGATGTTGGCTGGGTTGTGGGATATTACGGCCAGTGCAGGGTTAACTTGAACTTCATATTAAGACTTGCATTAAACAATGACTTCATGTCTTCAGACCTCCCAAGATTAAATAAGACATTATTGAGCGCCCTCAACGTCAAGAAACAGATTTGTGCTCTTGACGACACTTCCATCCAGTAGATTAATTCCCAGTTTTCTTGACGTGGTCAGGAACACTCCACCTTTCCTTCCTACTTTACATCATGTCCTGCTATATTTCTTTATTGGGAGCCTGTTACAGATATGCTTTTATATGAACTTTTGGAGAAAAGGCAAAGTGTCTAAAACTAAAATGTGAAGTCATGTGGGCAGACCGATACTTTTAAATAGTCATGATTTAATGACTGCGTCGTGATTGACATTCCAAAAAGTGTGCAAGGACATCAGAATCGTTCCTTTATGGGGTGTTCTTGATGTGTTCCTGGAGTTTTCTTGGGGTGTTCGAAAGTTATCCCTTAGGATGAGTTACCTTTCTGATCATTGTGGCCCCCACTGCTCCTGAGAACTGGAGCTCTGAAGAGCCTTGGCTGACTGGAGCGGTGTTCGATTATGGGCACTCCCTCTTCATTCATTCGTTCTTCATGGAAGCGCTAAAGACCAGCTGAGTACTGGGCTTGGCTGGTCTTCGGCACTCCCATTAAGAATGAATGAAGCAACTGTGTGCATGATTGACCACCGCTCTATTCAGCCAAGGCTCTTCAGAGCCCTGTTTCTCGGGATCAGTTTGGTCCTTGGCAGTTAGACTCCAAAAAATCGGAAAGTTACCCCCTAAACATTGGAAAGGGTGTAAATTTCAAACTTGAGAACACCTCTGTAAAGTGATCCTGTCATCAGTTTTTTCCCCATGTAAACTATGGCCACCACCAGTAAGCCCTTATATACAGCATTCTAGACTACTGTATATAAGTCTCCAGACCCATCTGTATAATGTAAAAATTAGCTCCTATACTCAGCTATGGTCAGTCCGGTCCAATAGGCATTGATCTAGTGCCTCCTCTCTTAACCGCTCATGTGACCCGATCAGCTGATCAGGTTGTGACATCATCCCTGGTCCTGTTGACCGAGCGGGAGCTGATGGAGACGCCGCGGGAGCGCTGGCAGATGAGAATAAAGATTTTTTATTTGAAACACTTGATTTTAGTTAGATTTAACTTCTGCAATGTATGTATATACATTGCGGAAGTTAAATTAGGCGGCACACAATAGCTTTAGTGTACTGAGCATGCTCAGTACACTAAAATCGCGTCCGAGGAGACATCAGATGTTTCCTCGGACCCTTATCCATAGGGCCCCATGTTATCCAATGGGGATCGGATTGGATCGGATTTGGCATAATTGCCATCTGATTTGCCTCCGATCCGATTCTCTCTGATTTTTTTCAGGAGCCAAAATTGCAGTAGTCTACGATTTTTGCTCCTGCAAAAAATCGGACAGAATCGGATCGGAGGCAGTTATGCCAAATCCAATGCGATCCGATCCCCATTGGATAACATGGGGGCTGATTCGGATCCGATGCTGTCCAGATTTTCATCGGACAGCATTAGATTTAACTAAAACACAATGTGAAACCAGCCTAAGAGATCTGCTCCGGCTGTGTAAAGGGTCAATATTGACTTACAGGATTGCTGCTTCAAGGAACATTTCACTGGCAATTAAGACACGGCTCATACATTGTCTGATCTTTTCTTTGGTATCATATGGAAGTGAAACCTGGACGATAAAGAAACAAGACAGAAGAAGAACGAACACCTACGAAATGTGGAGCTGGAGAAGGATGTTATCAATACCATGGGTGGAAAGAAGAATAAACAAATCAGTACTGGAACAAATCAAGCCAGACATGTCACTTGAAGCAAAGATCACCAAACTATGACTTGACAAATAACTAAGCTTTGACATCATACGAAGGGAGAATTCACTGGAAATATGCATGGTCGGAAGAATAAAAGGTACAAGGCAAAGAGGAAGACCAGCAACCTGATGGCTTGACACTGTCTAGATCAGGGGTCTCAAACATATGGCTAGAGGGCCGCATGCGGCCCCTGGGGCTTCTCTATGCGGCCCGCGGCACCTTGGACAACCTAATGATGCATCGCCCCAGTGCAGGGAGCCACTGCAGTCCCCGCTGTGTGATGACTTCTGTCCGCAGCACTAACAAGCTCTGCCACTCAGCAAGATCAATGCAAGCTGCAGGCCAATGAGAGGTCCACAGCTGATGGCGGAGTATGGCGTCACATGCGGGCCTCTGACTGGCAGATTGTATTGATCTTACTGAGCAACAGAGCTTGTCTGAGCGGCGGCTGGAGGAAGTCATAGCACAGCGGCGGCCTGAAGTCAGTATAGCGAGGACCGTGGCGGCCCCCTGCACTGGAGCAATGCATCATTAAAGTGAGAAAAGTGTGAGACGGTGTGTGTGAGACGGTGTGTGTGAGACGGTGTGTGTCTGTCTGTGGGGGTGGGTGTGTGAGTGTGTAAAAAGAAGGTAAAACAGGATGGGGGTGATCACTGTAAAAGTAGATCAGGATGGGGGACATACCTAGAAAAGGGGATCAGGATGGGGGACATACCTAGAAAAGGGGATCAGGATGGGGGACATACCTAGAAAAGGGGATCAGGATGAGGGACATACCTAGAAAAGGGGATCAGGATGGGGGACATCAGTAGAAGGGACATTACTACAAGAAGGGGGATCAGTATTTGTACTTTACTACATTGAGCAAAAAATTCTGGTATTACTAAAAATATCGCTTATTCCTACAAAGGATGCGGCCCGCTGCTATAAATGTTTATCAGTGTGCGGCCCACCAACCCAGCCAAGTTTGAGACACCTGATTTAGATAATGGCAGAGAAGACCCTGATGGACCTAACTAGGCTTGGAGTAGACCCTGGTGGACCTATCCTATCTAGACTTAGAGAAGAGCCTGGTGGACATATCTAGGCTTGGAGAAGACCCTAGTGGACCTATCTAGGCTTGGATAAGATCCTGGTGGACGTATGTAGGCTGTATAAAATCGATCTTTCTACAGAGCTTTCATCCATCAAGTCGCCCTGACTCGAGATTGAACTGAAGGCCAATAAATATAATAACTTCCAATAGGTGGCACTAGAGTTCAAGTCCTCTCGGAAGAGGTAATTTGCATGTTTGGTTTCCCAGAGGATCACTGCGGCTTCTAATCCTCATTACTGGCATGCCAGACTTGGCGTGTCGCTCTCCACAAGGCGAAAACTTACCCCTTAGAAAAGGATGCAGGAATCACATTGGATACATGCCACCCTCTTCATTGTACGGTGACCATAATGCCCCTTTATTAACCTTGTACTCGGCCTATGGAGAGTTACTTATTTTTCCAGTCTGGCCCCTTTGGCTGATATGACAGCCATGTATTTTATTTTCTACCATAATGTAAGCAGCTCCATGTGTCAGCGCACACACGAAAAAGTGATAGTCTGTTTTGGATGCCAAGATAAACTCTGCAAAAAAACTGCACATCACATCCAAAGACCTCCGACCCCCTCCCCCACTGCGACCACATCTCCATATGGAAACACTTAGCAGGTAGATGATATATAAACAATCCCAGTACCTGACCATGTACCGGAGGGTTTCTATTCAGCCTCCTCCAGCGTCAGCGCTGGCAAAGGAAGTTTCTCGCCATCTATGGGAGAAACAAGTGTTGTCAACTAACGAATAAAATACTCAAAATAATGCGCCCAGTGTGAATACTTTGCCAATTTTGTTTCATTTAGAATAGCAATATTGGATTGAAAGCTGCCAAAATGCATAATTGCAAACCGTTTACTAGAACAGTCTTTGCCAGGCATGCCATTGAAAATATTTATTGTGCCCGTACAGGCTGTGGTAAGCTGATAGTTTGGATGTGTCCTCAGTACGAGCATAGCATAGTGAAATGCCTGTTCACTGCTGGTGTACAGTTGTGCTCAAAAGTTTACATACCTAGGAGAGTTTTTGCTTTTTTGGCCTTTCTGTTCAGAGAATATGAATGATAACACAACACTTTTTTTCCACTCATGGTTAGTGGTTGGGTGAAGCCATTTATTGTCAAACTACTGTGTTTTCTCTAATTAAATCATAATGACAACCAAAAACATCCAAATGACTCTGATCAAAAGTTCACACACCCCAGTTCTTGATACCCTGTGTTGCCCCCTCTAACACCAATGACAGCTTGAGGTCTTTTGTGGTAGTTGTGGATGAGGCTCTTTATTTTCTCAGACGGTAAAGCTGCCCATTCTTCTTGGCAAAAAGCCTCCAGTTCCTGTAAATTCCTGGGCTTTCTTGCATGAACTGCGTGCTCGAGTTCTCCCCAGAGTGGCTCAATGATATTGAGGTCAGGAGACTGAGATGGCCACTCCAGAACCTTCACTTTGTTCTGCTGTAGCCAATGACAGGTCGACTTGGCCTTGTGTCTTTGATCGTTGTCATGTTGGAACGTCAAGTACATCCCATGCGCAGCTTCCGGGCTGATGAGTGGAAATTTGTCTCCAGTATTTGCTGGTAACGTGCTGCATTCATCTTTCCTTCAACTTTGACCAAGTTTCCTGTGCCTTTGTAGCTCACACATCCCCACATCATTAGCGATCTTCCATGCTTTACAGTAGGAATGGTGTTCCTGTCAACATAGGCCTTGTTGACAGGTAAGGAGTTGTTCGGGCTTTTTAGATTATTTCTTTGTGTATTTAGGCTACAAAATGCTGACTGTTTGTAATATACATAATGTCAACATTTTGCATTGTCATTCAGATATCACCCATTTGCGGCTTTCAGAGAACGACCAGGGGGCGTGTTTGTGTTGGAGCCTGCATGCAAATGGTGAACTGGACGTTACACCCAGACTTCTCCAAACACTCCCCAAGTCTCAGTATGCCTGGCTCCTACAGGCCCGCCCCAACCCCTAACATGACCACCCACCCCCATTTCACACAGAGGTCCCCTGCTCCACTGGCACAGATTCGCAGCTGTGTGAAGTAGATTGTGATAGTGCAAGAGGGGACCGCTAAATGTAAAGCAATATAGTGTGTGCGCTCACCTAGTCCTCTTTGGCCGAGCTGTGCGGTGGAGCCGAGGACCGCAGAGAGTTGGTCCTGTCTATACCGGAGCTGCAACTCCACTGCACAGAGAGCTGGTCCTGTCTATACCGCAGCTGCCGGGGATAGGGTGGAAATAAATGCTGAGGACTAATCAGTGGTAGGGGATAGGGGTAGACATGAATACGGAGGACTGATCACTGGTAGGGGATAGGGGTAAACATCAATATGGAGGACTAATCAGTGGTAGGGGGATAGGGGTAGACATGAATACAGAGGACTAATCAAATAATCAGTGGCGGGGATAGGGATAGACATCAATACTGAGGACTGATCACTGGTAGGGGATAGGGGTAGAAATCAATATGGAGGACTAATCAGTGGTAGGGGGATAGGGGTAGACATGAAAACGGAGGACTAATCAGTGGTAGGGGATAGGGGTAGACATCAATATGGAGGACTAATCAGTGGTAGGGGGATAGGGGTAGACATGAAAACGGAGGACTGATCAGTGGTAGGAGGATAGGGGTAGACATGAATACAGAGGACTAATCAGTGGCAGAGGATAGGGATGGACATCTATACTGAGGACTGATCAGTGGTAGGGGGTAGGGTTAGACATTAATGCAGAGGACATTTCTAATTGGAGGGATTTGCTAATATTATTACCACACATACTACTTATTGGGATAGGATCTTTTACTTGGGAATACCCCTTTAATGATACAGAAATCCCCCTTTAGTGTTTGCTGACCTGTTGGGCTCCGTGCACATCAGTCATATTTGTTGCAGAAAATGCCAGTAATATAAGCTGCAGATGTCATTGTGAAGATGCTGCAGATGTTGCATGTTTTGCATTTGCAGAATAAATTAACATTTTTGGGGTTTGATATTCCCGTCCCCAGATGACCCATGCTTCCAATTTTTTTTGTGCAGCTTATCCTTTAAGTTTTCTAACAATCCCATTCACAACACTACTACCCTAATCAGCAGGTTATCCTTCCGGGTGGACAGAAAATCCTCATCGATCTTTCCTTGGTGGCAAAGTCTGAACCAAATAATGTGAATTCTGCTGTGGATTTCACTGTGGAGACGCTGCGTCTTTCAAGATTTTACTCTTGAGTGATGAGGAGGATAAAAAATGACCTCACTAAGATGTTACACGAGCACCAATCCACTTGGCTGATCGATCGGCTGTAATGTGCCGCAGGACGGTTTGTTGGCCGCCTTTCCTGGCTGGGAGGTTTACAGATGATAACCCGCACCCCGCGGCTCCGTCACTTGTACATTCCTCATGATACATATTTATTCCTATATTTTATATATTTTTTTCCTTCGGAGAATGCCTCTTTCTTTGCTTTTACGCGTCAAATTAAGATAAATGATCTGCTCAAGGTTTCCGAAACTATTGGGCTAGAGGTGCTGGGCAGACAGAGCCGGTAACACGGATTCTGGCACGCCAGCGGTAGAGCAATCCCACATAATGTGCTACTGGACGGTCCTCAAAACAGTCTAGTCCGGTCTCCCTGACAAGCCTTGTAAATCATCTGAGATCCTGATACATTACTGGAAAAATCACTTAACCGCACAACCAATTAAATCCTCCGCGCACGTCGAGCCGGTGGAATAGGGCTTTATATTCTGTGGTATTTTAGTAAGTTAAATCCACATGGCCGAGATGTCTGTAGCTGTGCAAAAAATGAAAACATGATCCAATCCAATTTGTTTAGCCTATTGACATTCCCGGCTATTTATACGTGTGTGTAGTTACATTGGAGGTCGTATTCCCGGGCCGGTTTACACTGGAAAATTGTTGGGCTCTCAAAAAGCTAGAACACATGTCTTCTGTATGGTGGAGTGCGCACCTGTGTGTGTTGCATCTGTGCCACTTGTTCTCCATGATTGGAGATAGGAGTCTGTTTTTTAATTATCGCATTAAACAGTGCCTCTCTTGTCCCAGGGCTGTGTCTGGTATTGCAGCTCGGCATGATTCCTACGAGCTGCAATACTAGAAACAGCCTTTGAACAAGAGAAGCACTGTTTTGGAATTAATAATTATAATCTTTTTATATAGCACCAACATTCCGCAGCACTTTACAGATCAGATGGTCCAAGTACAAACAATATCAGACGTTAGAGTACAATACAGTATATGTCACCATTTCAGACAAGAGGAGTGAGGACCTTGCTCTTACAGTTTGCATTTGTCACGTCTCCACCTGGACCTGCTCCTGGCGTTCCTGCTCTGGCCACTAGGCACCACCATATTCCATCTATGGATGTTGCTAGTAATGCGACCTCCTCTGGAGCTATTCCACCAATTCCTGCCCCAGCCACTAGGCGCCGCCATGCTTAGTCTACAGGTGGCGCTGATGATAAAGGCATCGCGGCTCTCCTGGGATTTCCCTCTGGGGTTTCTGCCCTTGTCATGCTGGTGTTGGGGGAAAGGTTCCGGCAGTGAATTCTGGAGAGTGCAGGTTTTGCTCGTCCCCTGGTGTTAGTATGGCTGGGATCAGTTGTGTAACACAGCTTGATGGTGTTGGTATGTGGATGTGGGTGGTCTAGATGGAGTTCATTGATTCCTGATCCCCACTTTTGGGGAGGGGCAACTCCCTATATAAACCCTGGGACATGTCTCGGACATGTCTCACTAGCTGCCCGCTATATTCCTGGTTTCCCATTCTGACTTGCTGGTTGCTCTGTTACATTACTAAGGCCCCTTGCACATCAGCGTTTTTCGCTGATTGTGGCAGATCCAGCAGATTTACCGCATCTGCCGCCTGACGGTTGCACTTGCGTCACACTTGCAGCAAGCCCCATGCATTGTCTATGGGGCTTGCGGCAAGTACGGTATTGCCACGATCCGGCAGTTGCGGCCGCGAAAAAAAAACGTGGTCAGCAGCTTTTTTTTTTTTTGTACGGCCGCAAGTGCCGGATCGCGGCAATATTGCACTTGCCGCACCTGCTGCAAGCCCCATAGACAATGTATGGCGCTTGCCGCAAGTGCAACCGTTAGGCGGCAGATGCAGTAAATCTGCCGCAATCAGCGAAAAACGCTGATGTGAAAGGGGCCTTAGACATTGACTTTGTTCTTTGACTCTGATTATTCCTCACAATTGTGTACCTCACTGTCCTCTCAGTTCTGACTCTGCCTCCTTGCTCTGGTCAGCTGCTTTTCCTTCCTTATTGCTGTTATCTCTTGGGCTCTTTGTAAATCCAGATCTCTGTATAGGGTTTACATTATTATCATTATTATATGATGTGAAGCTACATGACTTGGTCACCAGCCAGTTTCTGCGTACATATCAACTTGGATTGAGGGGGGGAACAGTTTATAGAAAAGACCAGATTCTGAGAAGAAAGGGAACATTAAGTAAAGTTAGTTTAACTTTAAATAATTTAACTAGTTTAACTAACTTTAGTTAGTTTGTCTAACTAAAATGAGCTGTTTTAGGATGTTCTGTAGACTGGCGACACTGGGAACTAATCGGATTGTTTGGGGTAGTGCATTCCGGAGAATTAATGCAGCATGAGAGAAGTCCTGGAGACAGGAGTGGGACGTTTTGATAATGAAGATGTTGGAATTAGATCTTCAGCTGAACATAGAGCACATTTAGGAGAGTAGATGGAGAGAGATGGAGGAGATGTAAGGTGGTAGACAATGAAAAGGGAGAAGATGTTGGGGGTGCAGCACTGTGGAGAGCGCAGAGCAATAGATAGAGATGAGGGAGAAGATGTAGGGTGGTGCAGACAGGTAGGGTGATAGAGATAAGGGAGAAGATGCAGGGCGGTGCAGCATTTTGAAGAGCACTACGGTAGTAGGGTTGTAGGCAGAGATTAGGGAGGAGATGTAGGGCAGTGCAGCACTGTGGAGAACACTGGGTGGTAGACAGAGGAGATGTAGGATAGCACTGGGTAGAACACAGGGTGTAGACAGAGATGAGAGAAAAGATGTAGGGCGGTGCAGCATTGTGGAGATGTAGGGCAGTGCAGTAATGTGGAGAACACTAGGTGGTAGACAGAGATGGAGGAGGAGATGTAGGATTACGTAGCACTGGGTAGAACACAGGGTGTAGACAGAGATGAGAGAAAAGATGTAGGGCGGTGCAGTACTGTGGAGAAGGTAGGGTGGTAGACAGCGATGAATAGGAGATGTAGGGCAGTGCAGTACTAAGGAGAGTGCAGGTTGGTAGACAGAGATGAAGGAGGAGATGTAGGGCGGTACAGTACTGTGGAGAACACTAGGTGGTAGACAGAGATGAAGGAGGATGTAGGGTGGTGCAGCACTGTGGAGACCTGAGTGAGTTAATCTTATGTTGTATTCTGCAGCAGATGGACAACCAATGTAATGACTGTTACAGGGTGGATACATTGGTGTAGCAGCTGGTGAGAAATATGAGCCTGACTGCTGGATTTAGTGGAGAGTTTAATGAGAGAAAGACCAACTATTAGTGATTTGTAGTATTCAAGACGAGAACGAATCTGAGCAACAATAAAGGTACCTCTACACAACTTTTCTAGGAATTTCACTGGCAATTTACTGGTTGCAGTGAAATCATGGAGACATTGTTCCATTTGTACACAGCAACAAGATAGAACAATGTGTCCATGATTTCACTGCAACCAGTAAGTTGCCAGTGAAATTCCTAGAAAAGTTGCCGCGTGTAAAGGTGCCCTAAGAGTTTCTGCGGTCGTCCCGATAAGAGTAGGGCGTGTTCTTGGCTTCTGTGATCAGCAGGGCCTCCTTTCCTCCTGACCTCGGTGCTAATCATGGCCAATATTTAATCTAATGATACAACTTTCAGAACCTCGAAATGTAATAAACCCTTTAGAAATCGAACAAAACGTACAAGACTGGAGAATCCCCCATTGTACATAGATTTTTTAATTTTCTTTTTCTGTTGGCACCTAGCTCTTTTGATATCTCATTGCTGGGCCAGTGAAGGGGTCAGCTGGCTCCTAAAGTCTCCGGTATTATGTCCACCCCTGGCTTAGTGCTATTACAAGCCCCTTAAATTTCCTCTGGGGCCAGTGAAACCTTTATCCCCCTGCAGAGATTATTGCGGTGACAGGAAGGAGAGGTCCGGCGGTGAATGGGAGCCCAGGATTAGCCTTCCCCGCTGGTTTGTAATTACTCCATTCTGACGGGACACTTCTTTGGATGAAGTGATGCATAGTGTTAGTATCAATAGGCGGCATACGTAATGTGAGCTCTGGATGAGTTTTACATTGTGTCGGTGGAACAGCATAGCGTGTGTTTATATACTCCGGCCAAACAGTGGAATTCCTCTGGCATTGAGATAATAATTTGCACAGGCAAATTGCCTTCTTTACCGACGGTCTAATCCTTTCTTAATGTCAACCTATAGGCGACAAGAAAGAGGAAGATTGCCATCCGCAAAGCCCAGGGAGAATCGCCGAGGCAATCCGAGAGCTGAATGAGTATCTGGAACAGTGAGTGTTTTACAAGGGGATTGGGGTTTACTCTTCTGCTATATATATTTTATTTTTAATTAAAATGGAATTGCATTTGATTTAGCCCCTTTTCTATTCCAATCTTGCTTTCCCACCCGTCCCATATTCCTCATGGATCTGACCTTCTTGTTGCAGATTTGTAGGTGACCAAGAAGCTTGG